>PVHY01006945.1:0-70739 GCA_004024945.1 Uropsilus gracilis | reverse complement strand
TGTACAAAAATTAACTCAAAATGGATAAAGGACCTGGAAGTGAGACCTGCAACCATAAAATACATAGAAGAAAACCTGGGCAAAACCCTTCATGAATTTCACCTAATGCTACCTACTCTTTGTTAACCTTTCTGTTCCCAGATTGTAATTACACAATTATATAGCAGAAAGCAACTATCAGGCTCTAGCAACTCTTACTTTCTATATTTGCTTCTTGATTGTGTAAGACTTTTCAAAGCCCCATCCTCCATGAGACTAAAGGGAGACCCTTGCCCCCTGCCAGGAAGGCTTGCATTATTGATTCTTTTCTAAAAAGCTGATGACTTGATTTTTAGCATCAGTGCAATCAGGTATTGAACTCAATTTTGGTAAGTGCCTGTGCATGTTATGTGCACCTTTGTAAGTATATTTGTGGAGCACACTGAGTGATGTAGAGAAAAGGATTAAAAACAGGGATAAAATTTTTTGTTTAAAATTTTTGTGTCTGTGTTCATTAGGGAGATTGATCTATAGCTTTCTTGTTGCTGCCCTTATTTGGTTTTGGCATGAGTGTGATGTTTGTTTCATAGAATGTGTTTAGGAGCTTTCCTTCTTTCTCACTTTTTTTGGAAGACTTTTAGTAGTATAGTTGTTCTTTCCTCTTTGAATGTCATGTAGGATTCTTTTGTAAAGCCATCGGTCCTGGACTCTAAAAAAAAAAAAAAATCATATAAAGGGAATGCTATTATCATTTATCATTTAAGTAAAAAAATAAAAGCATCCAAAACTGCAATACTATGATAGCAACGATGATACAATGCCAGACGTAAAACACAATGAAACACAATCAAACAATAAAACAAACACACTAACAAAAACAGGGATAGATCAAATTTCAAAACATAGTATATTAAATAATAGATGTTCTGTGTGAGTCAGAAATCATTTCATTAAAGGACCAGATAGTAATATGTTTGTTTGTCTCTATGACAGCTACTTAATTTTACCTTTACAAATCCCAACTCCTCATATGAAAATATGCACATTATCTGCAAAATGTAAACTTGTGTTTACTTTGTGTCAACTCCGTGTTCACCATGCCACTCTTTCAATGCATGGCAAGCACCAACGTATCTCCATTCCTTTAGGTTTATCTTCTATAAAATGTCAAATAAATAAAAAGTTTTTGGTTTCAGTATATCACTTATCAAAGATGTATAGGATATATTCATAATAAAATGTGAACAAATAATCTGTTTCTTTGATTTCAGGGTAGAATTCCATTGAGTAAATGTATCAGAGTTCACATTCAAATGAATGATGAATCTTCAAATTTTGGTATTAATGAATAAATAACTGTTAACATGCATAGTATTTTGTTTGAACATAAATATTATGTTCATTATGTTCATTACTTTTAGCACTTTAGAAGTAGATGTACTGTGTCAAAAGTAAATGCTTAACCTTATAATAATTTGCCAAAATGTATTACAAAGTATCAGTACCAATTTGCAATTCTACAAGCAATGAATGAAGATTTTGTTGTTCTGTGTATTGACATTTGTTGGGGTGAAAGCTTATTTCAATTATTTGAAATAGGTGTATAGTTATATCACATTGCTATTTGCATTTTTCTGAAGCTTAATGAGTTCAACAACTCTTTGCATACTTACTAACCTTTAACCATATGTCTTATTTGCCTGCATATTGTTCATATTTTCTGGTAGTTTTCAAATTGGGTTATTTTCTAATTTTTGAGTTTTAAACTATTAGAAACTTAACGATGTAGTGTAAATTAAATTTTATAAAATAGTAATATAAATATAAGACACATAAATCAAAAGATAAGTGAGTTTCTGAATGGAAAGCACTTTCTATATAATAAATACTTGTTGCACATCATTGTTTGCTATTGCTATTCCACTCAGGGAAACACAATCTACCTTTTAACTTGTTCAATTTTATATTGGCAAAAATTTTTTTTTAATAAATCTATTTTAAAACATCAATGAAATACGAATTTTAAAGAACATCACAATCTATGAACTTTTCCTTACGGAAAACCAACTCAATGCATTGTAACTATATATGTTTTGAGTATTAGCTTTTTAACAAGAAAAAAATGTTAAAATGAAAGTCTCTAGATCACGATGTTGATTTTAAAAGAGTTGAGATACTTCAGTTTAAATATCAGTAAGCACAGTATTGAAATATTTTGGCGATCAAAAACCATTCTTCTTTTTCATAATGCACCTCAGTAAATACAAAATTATGGGATAATTTTATTTATAAAGAAAGTATCTTCACCCTTGAAAAACTGATTTCTTTATATATTCCTGTTGGGTTCAGAATTAATTTTTATAAAAGACTTTTATCTGTCCATTTGTGACCTATCAATGGAAAAATAGACATAGACACTTTATGTCAAATGTGAATATATGTGAATATATAGAACTCTACCAGGTACTGTGCCCCTCCACATGGATCTGTGTCTCAATTTAAAATTTGAAGGAAATGCTTTATTCTGAGAAAGCAGGGAAGCTGCAAAGGAAATAGCACATGGGGTACATGAATTGTGCTTCTCCTATTTTTTTAAAAGAATCTCTTGCACTTGACTGCAAGCACTCTGAGTTAGAAGAGAATATTGAGAAAGATATGAAGAATTTGAGTTTTGAGCAGAATAGTTCCCACATGATATAAATACATATCCATTATAAAAACTAATTTTATATTATATCTTCAATACTTTTAGATTCTAGAGTTCCTCTTGTGGGTCTCAGTTTTGAAAAACTGACCCCAAAATTATTTTAATTTATTTAGAAGTACAAGTTGTAATACTTGATCTTCACGGCATTCTAGTATTTTTCTTTTGAATGAAAAAAAAAGATATTTGGGGGGGAAATTCCAAATTCAGTACTTTTCAGTAAACAGTAGCTATTGAATGACTAAGATATTTTGATTTTCACAATAAATTTAAAATATAAATTAAAATGTGTTATATAAGTTATGTCCTTGGAACTTCAAATTTTAACTTTCTAAATTTTTTCATAATTTCATTTTACTTATATACTTTACAATTCCTATTTTCTTCAAGTTTGCAACAGTCATTAAATTATCTAAATTTTAAAAGACAGTAGAACAGATATTTTAGCTAATAAAATCAAACATATCTTGTTGAAATAATATATTTCATTGAACAATTTTTGATAATTAAACTTAAACGTTTAGGCAGAAATAATTTATGCAATATCTGGTTTTCTTAAAGATCATGAAATATTTGAGGCAAATACCTCAAGGATCCTAATTATTAAACAGCAAACAACTATGAAGTGATTTTGGAGCAAAGTATACTTGGATCATTATTTTAGGTAGTTTTTAGAATGAGATTGATCAGAATGAGAGATATTTCATTGCTGAGGAACTTTTAGAATCATTAAAGTACATTATCCACCATCAAAGATTTATGGGCAAGAGATTTGTATGCATTTTGTTTTAATTAGAGCAACAACTTGCCTGTGGAATTTCTAAATTTGGAATAAGTTTGACATCGCCACAGATTATACTCTCAAAGGAAAAATTAAAGAAAAATAAAGGATTTTCTTTTTCAGGCTCCAAATCTCAAAGCAAAGCAGTTGGCCAATTTAGTTTGGATTCTCAGTGGTATATTTATTTCTGTAGGGTCTATCATAGACCATTTCTTCCCTCTAAAAAGAAAATTGGTTATGGTTCAGAAGTTCACATTTATACCATCTTTACAATTGCTTTAGAAACGTATTATTGTAAAAGAATAGTTTACCAAAAAACATGCTGATGTGTGTTATCTGCTGGAATGAATGACTAAGGGGGAAGCACTAAGGCTATGAAGCAAAATTGTAATGAAGTACAAATTCATGAAATATTTCAGATTTTTACCACATTCACTTTTGTAAATGGGCATCATGATGAAAGGATAAATGAAAACATTGTTGTTTTTCCTAAGAATGACATTGAGCCATTACGTTAACTTCTAGATTAGATATTGTATTGCAACTTTATTCTGACTCCCCATTCAAGCTATTTTAATAAAATATGATCTGTGGGCAATCAAATTATAGTGTTCAAAAATCTATACTCTCATATTATACAGAAAAAGTCTCATTATAGAAATATTAAACACATATTCTTATAGTGAGTTGGATCATAATTCATACCAAAGCAAGTTAATCATAGGAACTAGAATTCTCACCATTATGGATTAATATACAGTTACATACTTTATCATAATTTAAGTCACAAAGTAAAAATGATTCCTTAAAGATTACTCCTTACATTCATCCTCATTTCTGATAATTTCAATATTATTTTAAAATAACCATAATTTACATTTACTTTATCTCTTATGAGACTTTACTTATTCTGATAGATCACAAATAAATTTCTAATTACTGGGTAAAAATACAAAAATTGATTTGTTAGTCATCTAATATATTATTGCAAGTATATGAAAGATTAACAGTAAGACTATTTTTATATTAGTTATCTTTAGATCATAAAATAATGAAAAACATATAATTTGGCTAGTGTGTTTATGATTAAGTAGCATATACAGGCACTAAAAACCAACACTAGTCTTAAGTAGTTCAAAAGCCCAAGTAATTATGGTGTGCTTCTATTTTCATTTTATTTCAGATTTTAAACTATATAGCCTGTTTTCATTTTCTTTATGATTAAGTATTCTAGGGAAATCACCTTACTAACCATAGTTGGTATGCTTTGAATCAGCCAAGGTTTTAGTTTGTGAACTTCTTTTGAAAACACTTTGCATAGCTCCATTGAATTAAATCACATTAGGAAAACATGGACCAAGTTGGATTTGACTTGTCTGCCTAGCACTCAAAACCAACCCAAAGGGAATGCAAACCCCCTGCATATGGCTCAAGTAGAGTTAGAAACCAAGGTTGCATGCAAATGAGGATGCATAGGCAGCTTTGCCATCTGTCTGCAAAGTCCTTCCTGATTTGCTTGTCGAAAGTGTTATAGGCTTAGTTAAAGCAGGCAGCACCAAGGGGAAAACTGAAGAAGACAGCTGCCTCCTCTCTGTAACAGAACAAGGCAACATTCACTAATAGGAGTTGGGACCTGTCTAACCTAATCACAGAAATCTCAAATGGTTTCTCAGCGGTCTATCCATCTATCACTGACACAGCTGAATCCTTAAATTTTTCTATGCATGAGTAATAACTAATCCTCTTACTCTATTCAAATGAGTTTTTTTGCCTTTTTTTAGATCATAGGCAACTCCAGTAGAAAAAATAAAAAGATGTTTCAAGTGCAATTGACTTTAGATTACAAGAGTGAAATATTAACACAGCACACACTGGTATCATTTTATGTAAAGATATATGAGGTGTCCTATTTCTATTATACAGATTGAGATCACTTCACATTAAATGTGAACACCTTACAATAAATACCATGATAAGTTAAGGTAGTTTATATTCTGAGATGGTGAAAAAAGTGAAGTTATCATTTCTGTCATAGTTGTGGATTTCACCTATTGTTAGTCATGCTGAAAGACTTCTGTCATGTTAATAGAAAACCTTGATGCTATTGTTTCTTATTTAGCCTATTGAGTATACCTACCTGGGTGAGAAATAATTTCAAAATCACTTGTGTGTAAACTTTAGAGAAACCAAAGTTTCAGACAAAGACAAACTGTAAGCTTGACCTTGAAAAGGTTAGAGAGTGAAAAGGGTTAGAGAGTGTTGGTAGAGAGGAGATGGAAAGCAGAGAAAAGAGAGAGAGTAATGGAATAAGGTGGAGGGACTGTGGGCATTTTGGTGATGGTTGAAAAACTGTGGTAACCGCACCTGAGGAAAGAAATCTGAAAATATTAAAAAATCAAAATGTATTTCATTCTGTCTGATGTGATCATTTCAAAATCATTATCCTTCCAGGCATTATTTGCAGTTATCTTTCCATGGGTTATGTCACTTATAAAATAACATGTTTTGTTTCTTTTATAAAAATAAGGGACTTGCTTAGTTTCTTTTGACTACCAGCTGTCAAACCAAATAAGAATATTCTGTGTAGAAAATGGGCTTTTGACTGAAACATGTCTTAAAAGAAAGACTTATGAATTGGGGAAAATGCTACACTCCTGAATTGTTATTGTTAGCATTAAATAAATGATAGTAAAGTTACTGGAATATAGGAAGTTGCCACTAAACTATGTTATTAATTCTTGTAGTCATCAAATAAACATTTCAGTTCTTATTATGAAATATATACTACTATGTTATGAAAGTCTCAATAAATAAACATGGCCATATTTCACTCTATTTTTCTCAAGTCATTCTGCTTAGAAGTCCAATATTTGCCACAATTAGACCAAAATAGTAACATGGATTATTAAGAGATATGGAATATTAAGAGTGTAGATGATCCATGGCATCTGTCAATCTTGTAAAGTGTTTCTATTTTTAAACATAAATTTGTCAAAATAAACATTAAAATATCACTTTAATGAAGTACTATCATTTTCCCACTCATTTGTTCAAATAAACTGACATTTTATATTTAACATAAAAATATTTCTCTAGCATAGAAATATAACAGGGTTTTCCTCACAAGTAATATAAAAAAGCCTAGAAACCTAGAAAATCCAACTTCCTTTAATTTATAAAACTGTTTTATTGACCTTTAAAAAATAAACAATTCCATTCTGTTAATTGATTGATATTGATGTCAAATTGACTGCTTATCACTTACTATTCAGTTACTGTCTTTTTTCCTCTCTGATAAAGTATCGATTATTTTTTTAAACCCTTATCCACAAAAGACAATCCTTGATCCTTTACCTAAGTCCATCTAAGTCTCCATAATGACCAATCACTACAAAGTTTCATTTTTATTGTCATTTGTAGAATTTGAAAAAATTTATGACTGATTAAAACTAATGAAATATGATGGAAATATCACTTGTTTCTTTTGGGAAATGTGTTCTCGATACTATCCTATGTAACATAGCCAAGAATTAAGAATCTCTCTGCTTTGTGGATGCTATTTGTTCTGAATGTAAATACTGGAAAAAAAACGGAAAAAATGTGTCTTGTTCTGGGTTAAAACTATAATATGAGAATTGGAAATAAATGATAAGCATGGGGTTGACCTGAGGATGTTTGTATCATAGCTAATATCTGGGTTTTTGTATGAGATGATTTGCATTCTTATGTTGGTAGCAAGTCTTAAGTTCAGTTTTATTTTATTTAAGGCCAAGATATTTCCAACTGCTAATTGTTTCTCCCGAACAATTTAGTTTCATTATTTCTTTTCCAGATAAACAGACATGGTGAAGATGGGAAACTGGAAAATAGAAGAATTAAAATATATGTATATTTTTTACATAATATATTATATATATATATGGTTGTAGAAAAAGAATTTCAAAGCACCACCTTCATAATTTCCTGTGACATATGCCCACAACTCGATTTTGCATTTCAAAAAATGTTGCTTTCAGAGCTAACTTCAAAGAACAGGTATGTCTCTAACTTTTAGTTTAATAAACTGTATAAAGTTGAATAGAAGCTTTAAGATTTTCTAACACCAATCTAATAATCCCATCTGCATAGGTCTAAATTTGCATGTGTTAGAATTTAAATGTGGATTTTAAGATTTTGCACCTTCCCAGAGACTATCACAATGTCTTATGAAACATATTGCAGAACAAAGTTACTAATATGAATTTCTTAAAATTAAGTTACCTACTCTATAGTGACCAGATTTCAACTCTAAATGTTTACACTCAACTTCTGTTTTGACTGTACCTTTTCTTTTTACCATTTCTACAAGTTCAACTTCATATATGAAATTTCTACAAAAAAGAAAATGGCAAACTAGATCAGAACCAGCAGAAGTAGGACTGCAAATTCACTCTTTCAACATTTAGTAGTGCCTTTGTCAATATTACTTTTTGCTAAACTTACAGATTCTCTCAGAACTTTGTCGGAGCATTAGAGATTAGTTACCCCAAATCCACTCATAACTCATTCCATCCTTCTACTGCACATGTGGGAAAAACAAAGCACACCTTGCAAGACTTCTGGGAGTCTCCTGCACAGTAGCACTAATCCCTAAGCAGAAGGTTCATGAAAAGGCTTCAGTGCGGGTCTCCTAAAACATTAAACACTGAAGATTTTGACCATGTGATTTTCTCTTTTTAATTTTCCTTCCACTTACTTCATAAACACACTGAAAGCCTTCCTTAAAGACAAAGTATTTTTAGATGACAAATGCAAATTCCTCTAGCTACTATAACATGCCTTCTACAGCTCAATTTTAATTCTATTTTTAAATTAATTATATTTTCAAGAGATATACAAAAACTGCATCATGACAATATTTGTAATTAAATGGCAAACATTTATTGAGAAAAATGTAAAATGGTTTTCATTTATAAGAGAATGTATCTGATCTAGCTGTTCCCATCCCATTCCAAAAAACTCCCCCAAAATGGCAAAAATCAATCAATCAATCAATCAATCAATCAATCAAACAACCTTGTGTAGTTAGGCTAGGAGACAGACAAACCTCCTCAACTAGAGGTCAGGGTTAACCAGCTAAGACAAGCCATTGTAGTGGTAATAAAAATTCACTTTCCCCAAGTTTAAATCTAATTCCAGAAGAAAGTGCTAGACTACACTGATACATGAAATTTTTCTATATGTATCAAGGGGATGAACCTCATACCTGCTTTTACCTGTACACTGACCAGTGGGATATCTGACCATGGAACATAAGAGGGTAATTAGAGAAGTCCTTTCACTTTAGACATAAAGAAGGTATTCTATCTTGAATCTATAAAGATGCTGTTTATACTGTGTATTTTTCTAAAAGATAATTTATCACTTTTAAAAATAACTTTGAACACTCAAGCTTTGCAAATTATTCTTAATTCTTTCAAAAAGTGCACTGTAGCTGTGATCATTGATATCTACTGGTTAATATTCAAATCATGACAATACTTAAAATATTTATGACACAAATAAAAAGAAATATGCCTGTCTAACACTGAAAAAAAAAATGTGCCACTTGTCTGTAGGACAGAGCAAAAGTATATGTTGTATATTTGAGTGAAAAAAGTGAATCTGTAAATTTAATATAATCACAACGGAAGTTTTAGTTGATTCTAGGAAACTTGAGAAATATTTACTGGTATTTTTATGGAAAAGATTTATGCAAAAAAAAAAGGAAAACAAAGGATACATAATGGATAGCAAAAAGTGTTTGCCTCTGGTTATGTAAGTATTTTGTAGCAAGAATCTATGCAATTGTTAAAAAGGGCCTTGTGTGAAACCACCTTACACAAGCCTCAACTACCCACTTGTTGACTGAGAACAGCATGGTCTCTGAGAACCAAGTGATGGAATTCAGAGTACTGAGGTCGCAGTGCAAAGTCCCCGTGGACTGTTCACAGGATATCAGTAAGAACAGCTGGAGATACCAATAAAGAAAAATTTTACAGATGAAATGAAATTGAAAATGCATTAAAAGAGAAATTTAAGGCATATGTTTTTGAAATTGGAATGCAATATAAAGTAAATAAAGTAGAAGTGGAAAAAAACAGTAGGATTTGATTGATATGTGGACTGCATTAAGATGCAAACCTTTATATAAAATCAGGAAAAACATTGAACTATAAAATCATCTTCCATTAATACAAGGTTCACTTTAGCAACCATGAGCAAATCTTTAGGAAAAGTGACTTTGAGGCTAAAATTTAAGAGAAAGTTATATAATATTAGTAGATTAATATTTATAATTCATTCATAAATCTTCAAATTTTTAAGAAAATGTGATATCGCGGGCAAAATATTTGAATGTGTAATTCAAAAAATCTATTTTTACTACCAACTGTCTTTTGCAACCCTTCACAGTTTTCCTTGGAATATCTAAGATACAATGTAATTTATTAAAGGTATTCCAGAGCTTAGTATGCAGCTCAGATCTCAGATAGGGGCTTTTCCCCACTCAGGATATCTGGGGAATTCTGAAACTGTGCAGGATGGTTGGTTCTAGGAACAAGCTAAAATCTCCAAAAAACAGACTGCACATTAACAGTTACTCCACAAGGGGAGATAAAAACCAACTGGGCTCACTAATGAGGTCAAAACTGATTCATCTCCATACTGGTATCCAGTCGCTTTTCAGGGGAAAAGAAATTGCAGAAGGCGAATCTTCATCCTTCTTTTCTTTTTAATATTTTAATTTATTGTATTTTACACTGTTATCTATCCTGGAGTTCTCCCACCACCTTCTTAAACTTTTGGACCCATCCCACCCCTGGTTTTTTGTCCTCCCCTTCTCTTGTTCTATGCTTCTGTTCTGCTGACAGTTTTAAATTCTTCCTTTCAAGCTGTGTTCCTTTGGTCTTATGATAATACTCAGCAATTCTGTTTTAGTGGAAGATGAGAACTCGTTTTACTGCATAATTAATTATTTCTGCCCTTCTCACTAACTACCATAGAAGAATCCATATTCCCAACCAGATAGGTTTTATTTTAATTTTTAATTTTGGATCATATTCATAATGTAGTAGTATACTAAAATGGAAATGATAACTAGTTCTAGATCAGTGTTTTGGTTAAGGTAACAGTTTTAAATGGTTTCTTGTATAGCATTCGTGAAAATCAGAATGAAAGTGAAAGGGAACAGTGTTAAAGCAATGCTCTGTCTCTCATTAGAGAGAGAGAGAGGGAGAGAGAAATGTGTTTTTACCTGGAGCCATTAAAGTTCAGAGCTAGGAAGATCAAATGTAAGTCAATAATTCAAATATCAAATTTACTGACAAATCTGCCAACTCCCAAGAAAGCTGCCAATCCATGATTGATGATGAGTGATACTTTGGAATCACTCACTCTTATTTGATACGTGTTCTTGAGGCATTTGATGGAACCATGATTTAAAATTTCCCACCAAGTGGGACTATATAACTTGAAGGAATTTGTAACAAGTTTCAATATTGAATTCATGCAATGAATATAAAGAATTGTAAAATGTAAAGCTTCTTGGTTTTTTCTGATATTTTTTAATATATGCTGTACTAAGTTTGAATGAAAGTTTTATCTTTCATTTTTTAATTGTGTTTTTTTTGTTTTTGTTTCTGTTTTTTTTGTTTGTTTGTTTTTGTTTTTTTGAGACTAGGTGTCACTATTTTTGCCTGGGGAACTGCACGCTCTCGTTGCCCGGGGTACCACAGACTCAAGCAATCCCCAGCCTCAGCTTCCCAGGTAGTTGGGATGACAAGCGTGCTCCACCACACCCAGCTATTTTTTGGAACTAGGTCTCACTACGGACCCCAGGCAGAACTCGAACCGCGATCCCTAGCCCCTGCCGCTTCATATGCTGAAGCTTACAGGCACGAGCCACCGTGCCTGGCTAATTGTGTTGTTTTTAAGTTCTCATTTCCAGTTCACATTAGAATTTATTTGAAAATCAAACTTTTATGGGAAAATATTAATATCTTGATCTTTATATTAAAAACGGTTAATTTTGAAAATAATTTAGTTGTATTTCCTGATATATATAAACATATTGTTTATAAAGATATTTATCTATTGTTGATAAAGATAATGATAAAATCAGCAACATTATTTAAAAACTAGGAGACAATTATGTTGAACAAAATTGGAAAGAGTGGATGAATAATGAATATTTTCACTTGTGTATGGATCTAGAGAACCAGACAGCAAATTAAAAACAGATCCCTGGCACCTGCTTCCTAGGCTGCTGCTTACAAGGCATGCATCACCATGCCCGGCTGCTTTGATGATCTGTATTTTGGTGAGTGAAGTATTAAGGTCTCCTTACATATGTATTTTCACTAATATTTGCTTTCAGTTTTCTAGTAGTTGTCTAATGAATTTCGCTGTTCCCTCATTTGGTGAATATATGTTAATAATTGTAATGTTTTTCTGGTGAATTAACCCCTTTATCATGTAATGACCTTCCTTTTCCTTTGTCACTTTTCTTAATTTAAAGTCTGCTTTATCTGTTATAACAATGACTGCTCCTGCCTTCTTTTAGGGGCCATTTGCTTGAAGATTGTTTTCCAGCCCTTTATTTTGGTCTGTGCTTATCTTTGGATTCCAATGTGTTTCCTGGAGGAATGTTAGATTCTGTTTTGCTTGTTTGTTTGTTTTGATACAGTATGCTACTCTGTGTCTTTAAATTGATGAGTTAGACAGTTAACATTAAGAGTGACCAATGGTACTTGGGAATCTGAAGTTGGTGTTTTTGTGGTCATTTTTGGGATTCTATTTACTTCCTTCTTTTGTTTTTCCTGTTTATTCTTCTGTTGGCTTTGCTCTTGAGCGTTCTCATAGTATTTCTAGGAGTGGGAGGCTAGTAGTGATGGATTTCTGAAGACTTTTCTTGTTGGTAAAGTTTCTTATTTTTTCCATCTAAAGGAAGAGGATCTTTGCAGGGTACAGTATCCTTGGCTGGCACTTATTTCCTTGTAGTTTTTTTGAATACATGACTTCAGTCTCTTCTTGCCTGAAGTGTCTCTTCAGAGAAATTTGAGGTCAGTTTCTGATAGGTTTTCTTTTGTACATTATCTGTTTCCTTTCTCTAGTCAGTTTCATTATTTTTCTTATCTTGGACTCAGAAGCTTTACAATTATGTGTCTTGCCATGTTTTTTTCTTTCATAAAGTAGTTTGGTGTTCTTCTGGCTTCTTGTGCATCTATTTTCATTTCTCTCTTCTGGTTAGGGAAATTCTACTTCATAATGAATTTACATAGAATTTCAGTGCCCTTGATACTCTCTTCTCCTTCTGGGATTCCAATTACTCTCACATTTCTTTTCTTTAAGGAATCTGAAATATCTCTGACTTTCCCTTCTGTCTTTTCCTTTTATGTTTCTCTTCTTTTTCTTTGTTGAACCTTTTAATTTCAATATCTTTGAGATTACTGATTCATTCTTCTATTTCTCCTAATCTATTTTCATGGATTTTCCCTGCATTTTTGAGCTCCTCTGGTGTTCTTTTTATATCCTGGGTTTCTTTCTGCCCCTTTATTAAGGATTCAATGACTTTGTTCAGTTCTTCGATTATGTTATCCTTCATCATGCATTAACTTTTACATATTTCTAATGCTTCATGCATTTTTGTCACATTGGGTTTGAGCTTTTCTCTTAACTCTTTGATTGCCTTTCTCATCCTGAGTTTGAATTCCTTATCTGACAGATATGACATTTCTTCTAAGTCATCATTGTTAGGTTATGGAGATTATCTCTTTTGGGTGGTGTATTAGTTCTTGAAGGGCTTGCTTGAATATTTGCAGTTTTTCTCCTTCCTGCTGTTGAGCTATGTGACGGGCTACTGTGGCACTTGCATTGGTTGCCATGATCATTAGAGTCCGTTGCAAGGTTGTGACTAATTCTGTCTTATACTCCTGTTCCTGTGTTGTTTAGTTTCCTTGCTTCTCCTGCTATTTTCATGTTCCCCAAGTATTTTCCTGAGAGTGGCTTTGTCTGTCAGTGAATTTCAGGTAAGCATTTACTATTAATGTTACTATCTATTCCTTTTTGGTAGGTATGTATTCTCACTCATGTTTTGTGATTACCCTTAGCTTCTTTATCTGTGCTGGCACTACACTAGCAACACTGATGACCAGGCCTTGCACAGTACAAGTCAAATTCTTAGAATGAAACAGGAACCCAAAATTGAACAAAGAATAGAGAACTTAAGCAGACCATTCACAAGCAGTGATACTGAAGCAGTCATCAGAACTCTCTTTAAAAACAAAAGCCCTGGAGCAGACATTTTCACAAATGAATTCTACCAAGCATTCAAAGAGGAAATAGCACTTGTACTGCTAAAAGTTTTGTAAATAATTGAAAAGAAGGACAACTACCAAATACATTCTATGACACAAACCTTACACTATACTAAAACCAAACAGAGATAGTACAAAGAAAGAAAACTGTATACCGATCTCTCTAATGAACAAAATCTTGGCAAATTGAATCCAACAGTGCAAAAAAAGGGTTATTTACCACAATCAAGTGGCATTCATTCCAGGGGCACAAGATCAGTTCAACATCTGAAAATCAATCAACATAATTTATTACATTAACAAGGAGAAAAACAAACACCATATGATCATCTCTATAGATGCAGAAAAAGCATTCAATAAAATTGAGCACCCATTCAGAAGCCTTTGAAAAAATAGGACTAAAAGGAAATTATTTCAATATAATAAAAGCCATTTATGAAGAACCCACAACAAACATCATCATTAATGGGGAAAAACTGAAATCATTTTGATTAATATCTGGAACCAGGAAGGAAACCCACTCTTACCACTGCTGTTCAACATATTACTGGAAGTTCTAGGGCAATAAGGCAAGAGAAAGACAGAAAAGAAATACAATTAGGGAACAAAGAAATAAAGTTATTATATGCAGATGGTATAGTATTTTATGTAGAAAATCCTAAAAATGCGACAGAAAAGTTAATTAAAATAATAAACCAGTTCAGTAATGTAGCTGGATACAATCAATATACAAAAATCAGTAGCCTTCTTATATACAAAAAATCAGTCAGAGAAAGAATAATTTAAAAAAAATATTTTTACAATCACACCAATGAAAACTAAACACCTGGGATTAAACATAGCAAAAAAAGTGAGCGGTTTATATAAGAAAAATATAATACTTTGTTACTAGAAACAGAAGACATAAAGAAAATGAAAAATATTCCCTGCACTTGGATTGGAAGAAATAACATTATCATAATGACCATTCTACCAAAAACAATCTACAGACCTAATACAATTCCAATAAAAATTCCAATGATAGTCTTTAAAGAGATAGAACAAAACTTACTAATATTTATATAGAATGTCAAAAGACATTGAATATCAAGAAGTCTCTTAAACAAAAGAAAAGAGAAAATAAGGTATAAAAATACCAGACTCCAAATTATACTACAAAGCCATACTAATTAAAACAGTTTGGTACTGGAACCAAAACAGACAATCAGACCAATGGTGCAGACCTACACTTCAGAAACCAATTTCAGGACACATCTACAAATACTAAAATAACGAAGAAAAACATAAATAGCTGGGACTACATCCAATTAAAAAATTTCTTCACAGCAAAACCAAGACAAAAAGAAACCCACAAGGATGAGAAAAAATTTTTGCCCTCCAGACAAATAAAAAGGGTCTGATAATAAAGATCCATAAGGAACTCACACAACTTAGGAAAAACAAAGCAAAAAATAAAAAATAAAAAAATCCCAATAAAAAAATAGGGTGAAGAATTAAGACTCTTAATAACAGAGGAAATATAAATGGTCAATAAGCATATAAAAATGCTTAACACTAATAATCAGGGAATTGTAAATCAAAACCACAATGAGACTGACCTGTATCAAAAAAAAAAAGGGGGGGAGGACAATGCATGCTGGCAAGGACGTGGAGAGAAAGGAACACTTTTACACTGCTGGTGGATATGCAAACTGGTCCAGTCACTATGGAAAGCAGGCTGGAGGACCCTCAAACACTTTAAAATGGAACTATCATTTGATCCAGCAATTCCACTTCTGAGAATCTACCCAAAGGACACCAAAACACTAATTCAAAAACACATCTGTACTTAGACATTTATCACAGCACTATTTACAATAGCCAGTATATGGAAACAACCTGAATGCCTCAAAACTGGTGAATGGTTGAAAAAGATGTGGTATATTTGCACAATGGAATATTATTCTGCAATTAAAACCAACAAGTATGGTGCATTTGTGATAACATGAATGGACCTAGAGGGAATCCTATTAGCAGAAATAAGTCAGAAAAAAAAAAAAAAAGACAGAAACCATGTGATCTCAACAATAGATGGGATATAAGTATGACCCAAAAAAGACCAAGAAAATGTCGAACAAGCTAACAACAGAACTGGGGCAAGTCACTAGGGAAGGGGGTTCGGGGTGAGGAACAAATCAAGGAAGGGAGGAATACAAGATCAAGATGAAGATGAGATTTCATGGGTGATAAGGTGAAGGGAGACCTTCAGGGAATGCAGTGATTTAATATAATTATATGTGTGTATGTAAATATGTAAATAACAATTAATAATATGTAAATAACAAAATTAATAATACAAAATTAAAAATTATTAAAAAAGAAAAGCAGAGCTTAGAAATCTGAATCAAGGCTACCAGAGTGAGCCGTGGAGAAAAAAGAGAGGGTCTGATGCAGGATGGTGGGGGAATGTGGGTGTTGTAGTGATGGTTATATATAAGGACACACATCTGAAAGCAGTGATTCTGTGCATCTGAATTTTATACAGTATTAAAAACAATGTCACTTCAATTTAATACAATTTACAAATGAAGAAACAAGAATAAATTAAAAATAAAAACTCTTTGGTAAATTCCATGTTCTTACTGTGGTTATGATAGTCATATAAACTCTCAAAAATTTCATTTTACCAATTACAAAAGAGTCGTATGAAATAATTGAAGTAATAGAATTGAAATTATAAAACTGATACCAAGCAGAAATTACATTTGAACCCGACAGCTCTGAGTTTTGTATTTTTCTATCTAATATTGCTTCCTCAATTTAGCCAATCTAACAATAAATTGACTTAAAAATACTTTGAATGCTTTTATAGGACATTATAAAAATTAAATGGTTAATTAGCAAAATTAATCCTCACCCATGTTTTGAATTTACTTGTAATATTTTTACTGACATTTAAAATGGGGATTAAGTCTATAAAATAAAGTTTTATAAATCTGGATGTAAACAATTTCTTTAGATAACACTTTATACATAAAAGAGGTTTGCTTAATTCCCTTCTTTGACTAAATTCTATTTTCCTTTATATCTAGTCTCATTTATTTCTGAATCTAAGAGAAAATTAATACCTTGACTGCCCATTTGATTAACTGTTACTGACCTCAGGTCAGCATTTCTATTTGGCTTTATATTTTCATGTGAGACCCAAATTCCTAGTGGACCAATTTAAACAAATCTTAGCACAGTAATAATTAGGTGTAGTAGTGAAAATAAAAGTTGCAAAGTTTTTCTGTATTAAAAACTAGTTTTCTGCCTTTGACAAGTCTCAGCTCTCTGAAGTCTAAAGTCTACAATGGCCTCTTCTACACAGTTGTTTTTTTAATCCCAAAACTTACATCAATTATTATTAGACTGACTCATTCACATATTCATTCTTTATCTGATTAATACTAAGTATTGGCCAAATGAAGAACTTTGCACAGAAAATTATTTGGAGAATTGGAAATTGAAGGTAGAAAGTTTTATATAGGACATAAAAAACATGGGCATTTGAATAATGATAACTATAAAATATTAAACTTCACACACAAGCAAGCAAACAAAAATGTGTTGTTTGTAAGTAAAAATACTGCCCAACTCAGCTGAAAGTGAGAAAACAATCATTACTTATTTGTATTTTAATATGATGAGACACATGTGGAATATTTTATACCTGAAAGGTAACATATATTCTTTTATATTTGATCGTTAGGACTTTGACTTGCTATTATCAAGTTCATATAATGGTGTTTGTTTTTAAAAATCGTTACAAAATTTATATCTTGTGACATATGAATGATTTTTGCTTAATTATTCTCATTCTTTCTTGCACCATTACTCCTGCTTTTTTTTCTGTTCAGTGATCAATACTACTTCCTTAAATTCTTCTTTCTTCCCTTTCATATTTTTCTCTTCTTTATTTATATCTCTTTCTGCCTCTCACTTTCTATTTATTTTTATTAGAAGTTTGATACAAAAATAGAAAAAAATTCTATATTAAATATATTTACTATATCATATTAAGATATATATTTTAATATTCATTATATTATAAAATGCTCTAATGTATATTAAAATATGCATTATTAATATATAAGTACTTATTTTAGTATTTAAGATTTTAATCTTTCATCAGGACATCAAATCAAAGATTAGTTCATAAATTCCAAGGTTCATTTAAGACATAAAAATATAATTTTATCTATCAAGGGGAAAAGTTACAATATCAAATTATTCTGTCCTTAGAAATGCTTGTATTTACATTGCATTTTAAATACTCTCAAAATTTCATCAGTATTTAAAACTTATGATAAAGAAAACCCACAATTTTTTCTTCTAATGGAACAATGTAATTTTAATTGGATCCAAACCTTTGTTAGTTTATTTTCATTAGGAAATAATGTATTGCCTTACTGTTATTTTGAATTCAAGGTTTTTATTAATCTCATTTTTAAAATCCCTTGCTATTACCACTGTCAGGAAAAATCCCTCTAAAATATAACTGGTTATTTTACAGTTTCTCCCCCCTCACACACACACTCACGCACATACATGCAACATTAGCTGTGCTAGCTAAATTTGGAACTAAAACGGCTTACTCTTCATAAGAAAAATCTCATTAAATTTATTTTCAGCAACAAGTATTAGGAAATAAATGGCAGAAGAAAAAAACATTTGCAATCTACAAATGCTAATGAATCAAAACAAAATTTTACATGGAAAGGAAAAGATGAAGATATAAGTTAAATCAGCTTTACCTTTTTAAAATTTTCCTTTTTCCACATAAGTGGTATTTATGATTTATTTCAATAATAGTTAACTTTAATTGTGTTTTTTCGATAAGAATGCAACAAAACAACATCAATATGCTTTATATGTTTAGTAAAAATATCCTATTGTTGCATAGCTGAGAGGTCACGTTTTCTTATTTTTATTTTGTATTATCTTTATGTGTGTGCTAAGGTCTAAATTTTGGTGCTTTCCTACATCTGTCACCTTAAATTCTAAGGCCCGTTGTTTTTACATTTATAAATGATGGCTTTGGAAATGATTCAATCACGAGGATGCTCATGAGTGGGATTAATACATTCATCAAAGAGCACTCATAGAGTTCCCTCAATACTTTAATGGCACAGAAGTAAAGTGGTTTCCAAGAATTAGAAAGGAAGTTCTCTTAAGAAAAGAACTGTGGCAGCATGTGATCTGGAGCTTGGCTTCCAGCCTCTGAGACTCTGAGAAATAATTTCCATAGTTTAGAAATGAGTACAAGCTGGTTTTTGTTAATTGCATCCTGAACTGACTAAAATAGCACATAACATGTGATCTACATGTAATAGCCTATGATATCAATGATCCGTGCCTTTTATTATACCTTTTATTATACTGGTCATTCAAATGCATGTATTTTGACAGGCCACAAGTCAAGATACACTTGGGCTAGTCTACATAACAACAGCAACAAAAGTTGTTCCCACTGATTCAATAACTTCAAACGAGATGAACTTCAAGTTTAGGTATTGCTAGAACCATCAGTTGCCAGATAATATGACTCTAAATGGGGCAAATTCTAACAACTTTTCATCATTCTCAATGCACAGGCACCAAGTAGACTTATAGCTGGACAGTTATCCATATTTTCTTTGTAAAATACTTGAAATGTTTTCTTACACACTATAAAATTCACATTAAGACTCAGAATTGGTCCAAAGTCATCAGGAAGCCATTCCTGGTTTTTAGTCCTCAGTCTTGATTCTTTTATAAACCCACTTTTGCTTGCTTCAATTTAAGACAACAGCATCAATAGGGAACTGTAAGCTACCTTTTTAATAGTTTACCAACTCTTTTCAAACTCATACTCTATAAAACTGCTACTAATAATCTCTTAGCTACACTGACTCTGTATCACTATAAAACTCTCTTAATCTTTCTAATTTATTCTCTCTCATGCACACAAAATGAAAATTACATGTTTTGATCCCAAGAATAAGCTCAGGTTGTAACTTGTATTTGTTACTGCAAATACAAAGAGTCTTTAAGCTCTCATAGCAACTCTCATTTGTATCATTAAATTTCATGTTTACATATTTGCCATTTTTCTATCATCTGTTTGTAGAATGTACTAGAAATATTTGCATTTCCTTTATGATATAAGTGGCAATTTCCATTTGTAATTTGTTTTTGTATTTATTTTCCTGCATACTTTTTTTTGTAACTACACTTTGACCTGAGTCATTTCTGTTTTAAATATTTTAACAACAAATATAAAAAGTATCAAGCTTATCTTTAATATAAATCTCAGAAAAATCTTAGAGAGAACTTTCCTCTAAATTGAAGTGCTAGAATAAGAATAGTCTTTTTGCATTGATTAGCTCTTTATCTAACCAATATGATTAAGATGTTGCAATGAATACTTGATGAAATATGAGAAGCACTTTTTAAAAAACAATGTTGCTGAAACCTTTTATGGCAATTATAACAATATGAGTTTCCAAAGAAAAAATTCCTTTAGCAATGTGGGTTAAGAGTCAAAATTAGGTTAGAAATCTAGATAACTCATTCAAAAAATTCAGGAGACAGGAGAAGCAATAGTTTTCTATTGATCAGAATAGAAAGCTAAGCCCTTAAACAGGAATGATGAAAATATAAAGATGTAAAACTGTAAATACAATTGAAGGTGCTCAACTGTAATTATTGGTGATATTGAAAACAATAATCACTGAACTTACTAGAGCTGCAAAGCAAAGAGCTCTTCTTTTTCAGATACTCAGTGTCCTGGGTGAATTTATCAGTCCTTGGTAATCATAAACATGAAAATCTAAAGTTAACCTCAAGACTAAGGTTAGAAGCTGTAGGAACAAAACTTTTACAATATCACAAAATTATCAAACTCCAATATCATCAATAAAGGGAAATATCAAATATTTAAGATATCTATCTATCTATCTATCTATCTACCTATCTATCATCTATCATCCATCCATCCATCCATCCATCCATCCATCCATCCATCCATCCATCCATCCATCCATCCATCCATCCATCCATATGCTTTTACCTGAGAAAGTTTATAATTGTGTATCAATCTCAACTTTATTCATGAAAAGATTAACATACAAATGAGAATGAAATTGTGAGCTTAGGGAAACAGACCCCCAAAATAGAAAAAAAAATATATACCAGAAGACAGTTAAGTAAGATTCCCATCAGGAAAAAATCAATTTCAGCCCAGGCAAGTCTTTCTGTGTTTTCAGTTATTTGTTATCATTAACTAGGTATTGTTTAGGGATCTAGTTTCTTGGTTCATTTATCATTATCATCTGAAGTAGATTATGGCTAATGATGGGTAAATATGCAGAGGTGATTTGGATTTGTGAGGATGTTTATTTGTCTGTTGAACATGAAGTTTTGTTAATACAGTCATTTTTCAGCCTCCCACAAGTTTCAGTGATTTATATCCATGTAGATTTAAAAAAGTGGAAATTAATTTCATGCCATCAATTTACTTTTCCACTGAGTAATTCGAGGTCCAAGATATTAGTTTAGTTTAGAATGTAAGAAGAAAATTAACTCCCTTCTAAATAATTTAGCCATTTACTTGGACTTTGTTTTTTTCCAATAAAAAGAATATTTGAGAGTAAAAATTCTCAAATTTTGCACTAAAAATAATATGCACATCCTACAGTGGGTTGGATATTCTTTCTACTCCCTACCTTATCGGGATAGTTTCCTACCTGATTTAAATTTTACTTGTAGGAAATATGAATCTCTTAGTATATCCTACAAAATAACACAATACAACCAATAGAGATGAATTTTCTCACAGTCCTGGAGGCCAGAAGATCAAGGTGCCTGCTGATTTGGATCTCAGTAAGGGTTTATTTATTTAATTTTCCTAACTTGAAGATGATCACCCTCTGCCAATGACTTCACATGTCTTTCATAGGTGAGTTGAGAGAAGGCTCCATCAATGGAGTCTCTTCTCACTGAATGGGGGCGCCAACATGATGAGGTCATAGGATCACATAAACCTTAAGTATTTGGTATTAAGTAATCAACATACAAAATTTGGAAGGACGCATGCTTTCAACCACAACAGAAAACTGGGCGGAGCTTCAGGGCACTATCCTTTGTTTCCGTTAATTGAGAACAGTGGTATCGGGTCAAGCAGAACATGGGGTATATCTCTTTTCTGAGATCCTGCATCAGGCTACACTCCATTAATCCAGGAGTTCTTTCTGCTCTTAGGAGCTTCATCATGTATGTTCAAGGTATTGCCATACAAATAAGGATGCTTGTGATGCTATTTAGCTTATGTTTTCCAGAAATGTTTGTAAAATGCTTTTAACAATAAAGTATTAAGAAGGTATACCATGTATCTAAACTACTAGAAGTTTTCTTTCAAAAATAATTGTTAGGATAGCATCAGTAGACTTCTTGCTAATATCTGATAAATGCATACAATTTGGACAATTCTCTTCCTCTATTAAAAATGTAATGTATTTTTATATTGTGGTCACTTTCAAAATTAAACAATCAACATTCTTCATAAACATCAAAAATTTAAAAAGACAAAAATAACAAGAAAATAAAAATCACTGCCTTCTAGCATCACTTATATTTCCATTTAATGTATCAAATCAGAATTTGCAGAGAGAAATTGTTTTCCAGCTACATAATTAAACCTTAAAACAAAACAATTTATTTATAAAATGCTAATATTAAGTTAGAGTCATTAATAATAAAGTTTTGTACTTTAGGAAGAGGGACAGATCAGTTTAGAAAAGAATATATCACAAGTAGGCATCTAACCAACTGCCATATAATTTTTTCAAATTTAACATTAAGGACTATTTGTCTTTCCAGTGGCAATTTCTTAGTCAGTGTTAATAGTAGTCTTTATAAGCATTAAATAATCTCTCATGGAATTACTAGATGAAGCATAATATTTTGCTGGAAGTATATAAAGTAAACGCAGATTTTATGTATTTGTCAGTGATAGGAATGTAGTCATGATAAATGTATTGAGTCAAAGAAGAAAAAAAAGAAGATGCAAGAGGATACTCTTCTCCCCCACTGGACTGTATTTTGAGTATTTGAAGATTTTTTTTGTACTTTGCCTTTAAATTACTATTTCACAAAATTCTCCCAGACTACATTTATCTTTCCTCCCCTCCTCCTACGCCCCCAGAACTGGGGTAGTCCAATTTTGGATTACCTTCACAAAAAATGTGAAGTGTTTAGGAAAGTATAGATCTTTAGGCATAGAGGTCAATGGTTGTACTAATGTCAGTTAAAATATTCTAGCTCCAAATAATGTAGCTATATTTCATGGGACATTTATTGTTACAACAAAGTTGGCATTGCTTCAGCTTACAAAAAGAGATAGAAGCCCTCCTGTAAATACTGATAATATCGCAGTCTTCATTGAGAGCTGGCTGTTAATTTGATTAGAGAAGGTGAAAGATTGAAGGCTGTAAGCCCATAGGACTGCTCCGACAATTTTTCACAGCTAAAGTAACAGAAGGGAAAATTTACATCTTTCCATTCTAGACCTAGGCTTTCTTAAAAAAAAAATATTTTATACTTGGTATTTGAAAAGTTCAATTCCGGAAATAATTGTATGTATCTCTGAATCAAGACACTATTTAAATTTACAACTATATGTAAAATTAACAAATTTTAGAATTGGAATAAATATATTCTGGAGCGATTACATAATACTAAAGTACATCATCTATTTCCCACTAAATCTTTCCTCTTAAAAGAAGTTAATGATTATTCTCTTTCCCTAATAGTATCACATATATCCTAACATTTAAATTCACATTTTCTTTCAGGATTATATTTGGAAAGAGTGCTAGTTAGAGGAAATACTAGAGAATTGTGAATTTGCATTAAAAAGGTTAAATTTATTTAATTAAATCTTGAATTTTGGGTAAAAATTTTAACTCTGTTTAAATAAAGCAAACCAAACATAATTTTGACTTGCCAGCAATCATCAGATACATAAAACTGATTAAAATGTCTGAGTAGTGAATTGCTTCTGACAGTTCAGATAATATGAATGTGGACTAAATAATTACCAACTTCTAAATGATATTTGTAGGTCAGAGGCCTGGCACAATTCAGAGGCAACAAATAAAGCAGTATAGTAAACAGGGAGTAAGATAGATTTATAGTGGGAATCCATATTTTGTTTACAGTTGTTAATCACTATGGAAAATAATATTTAATGCACATACATATATGCATATATGTGCATAAATGTGTAGAGCATATATTACTTTTACATAAATAAATATATTACTTTTTGAAATACTATGCTTTTTGAAATTTTAAGACAATAGTCACAGAATAATAGAACAAGAAATTATACTGTACAAATAAGAACATATAAATTGTTTTCAGATTATTTGATTGTGTAATTAGAAAATCCATAGTATTATAGAGATAAAATAATTAAAGTAACAAGGATTGAGCAAGGTGGTTGGATGTGAAGCCAGTATAAAAAACAAGTTCTGGTTCTGCATGGAATGAAGTATCCACTCTGCTCTAACAGGTCAAAATCAAAGTAGAATGAAAATTCAGCATTCTTGTATCCATAGTAGAAGAAAATAATTGGGGGAAATGCTTCTCCCAAGGTTGAGGAAGGCCAATCTGGATTGCATGGCTTATCTGAAAAAAGCCTTAGAAGGAGAAACCCTGAGTTGGAAACCTGAACCTCAGTGTAGACAGCCATGACAGTTAAAACTCCAAGGGAACCCGCTCATTGGAGCCCCATGGGAATGTAAGGTTTAACAGGTACTTGACCAGCTGTCTGTGATAATTAGCAGAACAATAGCCCAGCAGGTTACCAGCAGAGTGAGGAGAAAGCAGTGATTGTGAAGCATTCCAGAACATTCTGTTCTTAAACAACCAGTCCTCAGGGGAAACTAGCCTCACCCATGGGTATATAGCATCAGTAGTACTTTGCTGGCTTGGGGAAGATAAATACCCAACACCTATTCTGCTGTAGTCTCATACTGTTGATGAAAAATCATACCTCTACCCATTCTAGCTGTCCTATCCAAACAGAGAGGAGAATATACTAGTTCAGTCAGAGGCACAAGCTTAGGAACACTGGTAAGTAACCATTAGTCAATAAAACGCTTCCCCTCAGCACACACCTCACCAGCACATCTCTAAAGTCAATTCAGTTCTCTTGAAGCAATCAATCCAACCTGCTGGTTATTCAAGAAAATAAAGTATACCCAAAGACAAATGAAAACACATACAGGATTTGAAGAAATAGTGCAAATATCAGACCCACTCATAGCAGGGATGGTAGAAATATGAGAAAAGAATTTTAAAATCTAGTTGCTAAAAGATGAAGTAAATAGCATGCAAAAATTGATGGACAATGTTAACAGAGATAAGAAATCTAAACCTCTCTAAAATTTATCTTTAAAAACTACACAGGAATAGGGTTGGTAGTGTTTAAGAGCATTAACTTGTAATGAGTAGGAAATAAGTGAGGAAGACTTAATGTGTGATATAATGAGAGGATAGTAGTGTACTGTAACAATGCAATGTGACAAATATTTCTCCCATGGCAATCTATTACAATAATAAATATATCAATACAGCATACTATATACCTTACTTTTACAAAAGATAACATCAAGTTTATTATTTTTTAGAATATTACATTTTTAAAAACCAACTCAAAATATCCATCAAGAAAAACATCATAAAAGACTACTGTAAGAACATTAGCAGGAAATATCCAATTCCTACTATCTGCTGTATTAAAATCAAGGAAATGCAAATCAATACCAAATGTACTTATTTATCAGTGACTAATACCTAGTTTCTCATATCTTCTATGCCCCCTGTTGACCAGAAAACCATACTTGCTATTTCTTTGTGAAAAGCCAAGGATGTTAATAAGCTAATGACATGTCTATTATTTTCTCTAGAGTTCTTATTTGCTTCTCTGTACTTCCTATTTTAAGTAGTAAATCTTTGTTCTAATTTTATTGCTACTAATATATTTTTATGAGTCTCTCAACCAGCTCCCATTTGACAGTGACTCCTTAGAGGTGTGTGGTGAAGAAAGGCATCTAGTTTCTTACACAGAACTTGACACAATTAATTCTCAAAATACATGTTATTTAAATGAGTATAATAGAAAATATGTATGATATCTTTGTTATTACCTATAATCTATGAAATAATTAATATTTATAGCAATTTTTTACCCTTTCTTGTTTTATTCAATCCTTGAGTATTTCTGTTGTCCACTAGTTACAAGCCATGTAGATGCATAAATTATATTTTATTCATTTGAATAGTAGACAAATAGAGTTGCAAAAATATCTTCAGGAAAAAAGGAATATTATAGAGGTCTTGAAATACAAAACTATTTGGTTATCTAAGCAGTGGAATATCTGGTGGAACTAATGAAAATTAAACAGAGATATATTGGAAAGTTAGATGTTTGTTCTTTTAGGGTATACTAAGAAGAATTTAAACTGAGACCTTTAGCTCTCCTATAGTTCTGTTTCAAATTGATTTTATGCTAATTCCAATTAATGTCATTAAGAGGATTTACCAGGATTGCCCCTCTTTAAGTTTTACATTCTGCAAAAAACCTTATTAGGACTGCATAAAGAATGCATGTATGTATACAGAAGAACACAGATAGCAACACAGAAGGTATGTGCAAAAGCAGACGTCTCCAGTGAAGAGATGCTTATGCCCAGATTTATAATGACAGTATAAATACACAGAAATAGACAAATTAATGAAAAATATGAAATCATAATTAAGACAATTAATAAACTGGAATTCATTTAAATAAAGGAAGGAATCAAGTTAGTCTAATTTCTAACTGAATGAAAGACTTAAGGCAAATGTCAACAATTTTCTCTAAGGTCAAAGATAAATTTTAAAATCTACTCTTGAAAGTTGACTGTAGATCTGAGCACCCAAGAGTGGAGGGGAAAGGATGAAGACATAGGAAAGTAAATTGGACAGTGGACTATGACAGAAGACTATGCGTATTTTTGTGGTGGGAGATCTTCTGAGACCATACCTATGGGGAGAGATTCTATATTATCAAAATATAAACATTAATGCAAAGCAATAGCACTCCATTAAATAAGCAAGTAAGTAAATTTTCTACAAAGTGAGACTGGTGAGGGAAGGTGCAGGTTTGGCAAACAAAACAATAATTCAAATTTTTGTTTAAAATGAGTTTTCAAAAAAAAATGGAGGAGTATGGGAAGAAAGTCGCTTTACCAAGAGTGGAACTAAATCTTAAAATGTATTCTATTTCAATATATCTTACATTGAAAGAATCAAATATACAATTATCCAATTCCAAAAAACTGAAAAATCTTAATAATACTTGGATAAATTCAATCCAAGATAAAATTACTTGTGTGCCAGAGAGTTAATTAGGAGAGTTTTACAAGAGAACAACTGCCAATGGGACTGAATACACACTTGCACTGGTCAGCATGGTTCCCCTTGAGATAGAACTCTAAATGAGATGCCAATTATACTCCACAGATGTCCTAATCAACTAGGATTGGGGGTAATTAAAATGTAATCAGGGATATAACTGCCTCTTGTTCTTGACAGGTCTAGGCCTTGAGAAAATAAAAGAGTAGATGGGTAAGAAGAAATGATGAAATGAGGGTCGCAGTTACTGTATTTCTTTTTATTATTTAGAACATTGACTTAAATATTGCTATTTTTTTTATCTCTGCCATTCTAAAATAAGTATTCTGCTGCCAATCAGCCATTCATCATTTCACAAATTGAAAAGTAAAAAAAAAAAAAAAAAACTATTGCCTATAGCTTTGATTCCTCATAATAAGCTCAAAGCCTACTATACATTTTTAAAACCTGAAAGATAAGCATGGGTTCCCTTCCAGAGTCACAATTATAATTCTGCTTGCTTTAATACTATGTGAATAATGAAGCTTCTCTTTCTGAGTAGAAACTGATTAATTCACTGAAAATACAAGTAAGTTGAGCAGTCTTTATTTGGAGAACCTAATGATTACAGTTTCTTTTCAGTAATGAAACCTTTCTTTTCACCAGGAGAATAAAATGTTATATAAACAGAAACCTAAAAATCCATATGAACAATCAGAATAAGATGGTACTGAAAAGAAAAGTAGTAATTACTTTGATTCCAGTTCTAATTGAAGAGATTCATTCTTAAAACAGAAGGAAGAAGCTACTATACATTTTACTTAACGCAATATTGCACATATGTGTTTTCTTTTCCTCACTTGCTATTATTCTTTTTGTTTGTTTTCTTTTCTTCAGAGAGGGTTTATATTAGTATTTGAGATAAGAAAAAAAAATAAGTAGTACTAGAACTAAATGTTAGTCCCATATTTATCACATAAATTCATACCATTTTTCATGATTGGTTAATTATCTCCTATGCATTAGTCATCCCTCTTTAATTAAATTATAACATGGATAATAGGAACTAAATCTAATAATTCTTTTTTAATATTTTCAGTAGCAGGCATGTGTAGAAATCATGAGCAACTTGCTCATCTATCAAAGTACATGTAGGTGTAAATATTCCAAGACGATAGCATGTTACTTAAACAAAAAAAGATCTGCTATTCTGATTATGTGATAATGTGTCTGCAAAATGCTAAATTAATTTATTTTAAGAAATATTTTTCTGGTTGTATTTTCATTTTAACATTCCTCATTGAAAAATGAAGGTTTTATTCACCACAAAATAATTACAGGTATCAAGTAGGTATGTATTTTACAGTGTATATGATCTTTTAAAAAGTTTAAAATATGTGTTTTTTACATAAAATTTAATTAATTTATTTGCATCACCTACACAAGACTCATCTTAGCACTTTAAATATAATTAAGCAACATGTTTTAAAACACCAGACTAGAAGACAAACACACCTTCCCCAGCCCACATTAAAGATACTTGTTTCCAGCTTGGCATATGCACGTTGCTGAGTGTTTTTACATTTTCCTTTACTTACATGGTTTCAATGTAAGAACAGTCTTGGTTAATGCAAAGGCTTAGCCAGTCCTGGTAGCAATTACATTTAATTTGCAAGTGAAAACTGCAATCAAGAGTTTAAAAGTTGTTTTCTAAATAAATATAAATGAGTTGGTGAAAAGGCGTAGCACAACATCTGTCTTCACCTGTAGCTGTAAATGACTCATTTCTCTACCACCTGGAGACAAGGGCATTTGGTTTCATGTGCTATGGCGCCTCTGCTGTTAACGCCTGGGATTGCCTGTCCTAGCTAACTCCAGAGAACGTTCCCATTCTTGTCTATAAATCACTTGCAAAGATTTGCTATAACCCGGTATTTCTCCATAGCCATGTTACTAGTTTTACGTTGCTGTCGCATTAAATTGTCATTCATTGGGGACTTAAAGCAGCAGATATTTATCGTTCTGTGGGTCAGAAGTCTGATGCCAGTCTTGGTCTTTCAGGGAAAATTTCAGTCCACGGGGTCTAACATTGAGGTTTTGAGTTCCTTGCTGGTCTTTGAGGAGTTATCATTCATTCCTAAGTGCCACAAGCCACACACATCCCCTGGCTAGATCTTAAGTCCTTGTTAAGCTTTTTGTTTGTTTGCTTGCTTTTAAATAACTCCTCTTCCCCCCCCCACCCCCCGTTTTTGCAGGTCCACACATACTAGGTAAGTGGCCTTGAACAATTCAGTTAACCTTTTGTGCTTGAGTTTCCTAATCTGACAAGTTATCTTCTGCTTTTTTTGTTTGTTCCAACAATCAAAAATCCTCATGAAATTCTTCTGTGCACCATGAAATACTAGAGGCAATATGGAAGAGGTAAAATATTTTTATTAAACCAAAAGATATTTAATACATGTTAAAAGGTATACAAACTTAGTCATAATGATTTTGTGTATTTGCACCTTTTTTAACAACGCAAAGTAAATTAAGCACATTGTTGAGAAACACGTGTGCTCTGAGCAAATATTCGTGAACATCATTTTAAGAAAATCATGGTACATACCATCCCCTTTTGTTACTTAATTGTATGCATTCAACAATATTAAAATTTTTAATTTTACTATGATAACTGTGGAGACAAGTTATATTTCACCTTCAAAGATATTTAAGGAAAAATGATAGAAAATATACTGAGAATAAAATGTTTTGCTATGACTGAGTCATAGGATCTAGATAGGTCAAAAATACATCATGCACTGTAAGAAACAATGTGCCACCAAACTAAGACCCCAGTATATGATACTGTGTTTTATTAACTTCACTTAAAGGTTTGGGATTTTTAGATTGCTGTTATGTACACTGTGCAGTGCTGTAAAACCCTGAAATGTCCTCTCATTTTGGAGGGAATTTGCCCTAAGAAAGCCAGGGAATGAGTTGTATAAACCTTTCTAATCCTTAGAGAGCAGAGTCTTTTTTCCCATTACAGTTATTTCCCTTGTGTTGATTTTTTCTCACTTCTTCTTTTCAAACAATTGGTTAAGTTCTAAAGAGAACTTAATATATTAGTACTATTTTAACTGTGAGTCTTCAAAATATTTAAATGAAGCATTTTAACTGGCCTGCAGCTTTCTAACTCTTAAGTCTTTTCTTCATAAAACAGTGGGAGATTTCATTGCTCTTCACAAGCCTGGAGCAGAAAAACATAAACTTAATTTTGAAATTATTTTTGCAACTCTAAGATAAACAGAAAATACATTTTTATAATAAAAAACAAAATGAAGAATTTATCCTTAGGCAAATTAATAACCAAACGAATTTCTGATTTTCAGTTTCCTCAGAATGAATATTTGAAAACCTAATATGATTTCATTAAACTAAGGAAAGTCAGTTTTCTCAAGATAAATTTAATTTCTAAATAAATAACCTCAATATCAAAACCCCATTTTAATTTGCATTTCTATTTTAAGAATGAATAAGTTTAATTGTCTTAAAATAAAAGTCAAAGTTATACCAGTAATCAATATAGCTTCACATTGTTCATTGACATACTTGCTTTCAAACTTCAATTTCAGAAAAGTAAATTAAACTATTCTGTTTCTTTTTAGTATGTAGACAATATTTTCATTTATGTATAATTCTTATTTAGAATTATTATTTAATCATAATAAACATTAAAGGTAAATTATTATTTTTATATAGAATTAAAGAGAGAAAATTTTCAGCTTGATTATTAGAATTATAATTTGTATTATGAGAATCTTCATGCAAGTTCTATAATATGAGAGAATTTTAAGGGCATATATTTTCATTTTTATATGTTTTCCTAATTTCTGTTCACAAAAGAAAATTCTATTGAAATATTTAAATGATCAAAGAGAAGAGAGAGATAGTAATAATAATAATAATAATAATAATAACCATACAAAAAAACATTCATTTTATAAAGTAAATATAGACACCAAGTTCTTTCTATAAGATACACTTTTAAATTGAGGTTGGAGGAACAACTATTTCATTGCTGGAGAGATTGATTTAAATAGACAAAACCAAAAACCTATGAGTAGGGATATATTCCTTTCAGGGTAGTTAGAGTTTTGGGTTCAACAGAGCTTTAATGAGGATTTTTGTCTAACTTTAAAATCTAACTTCTTTCAGATAATCCAAAGGGGTTTTAAAAAGCAATGCGACTTTGTGTTGATACTCAAAGTCTTGAGACTTTACCAGGAAATGAGTTCAGGGTTTTGCAAATGGGAGACATGGGGGATCAGATTGGATGAAGATACTCTTGTGAACTTCTTTGAGCATATTCTCTACCAATTTTAAATCTATGAAATTAAAAGTTATCTGCTCCATTTACAACCAGCATACACCAGAAAATATCTAAATGATATAGAAATTCTAGCTCACAAAAGAGAAAATAGGCAGCATTTTCATAGAATTTCCACAGAAATGAAATTCACTTCAGCAACTGTTGAACATTTCTAGATGAAGTTTCAGTATATTTTTCTTGATTTCCCAGTTTGACCTCTAGATTTAGTACAAGTTCAGTCATAAACCCAACAGTATTCTTTTTGTATTAATTAACAAATTGATTTACATATTGATTCTAAAATTTATATTGAAACATAAAGGAACTAAAATAGTAGAACAGTTTTTCATAGAAGATACAGTTGTGGATGCTTATAGTGTGAATTAAGACATAATAAAGATTGTAAATTTTGATAAATCAATGGGTCAAAAATAGAGTTCAGGAATAGTACTATAATTACATGATTAACACACACACACACACACACACACACACACACACACCCCTATGAAAGTTTCTTTGTTGAATACCACTAAACAAGCTCTTAAATCAAGTGGATATCAAGTCAGTAACTGAAAATTTCTCAATGGCAGATCTAAAATCTATCAATCTGCTAATCCTTTTCAATAGAAATAGCAATAACCTTAACCTAAACTTAAAAAATTAGTTTTATTTTTTGCCTTTGATGCAAACATTTTAATTTTTCAGTTGCAAGGTTGTATTTTATTGTGATAGTGTTGATTAAAAACACCATATATAACAGAGGTACAGATTCACACTTCTTCAGATGTATGTACCACACCAGATCCAACACCAAAACACTCATAATCCTCTACCATATTTCACTGGAAAATAAAGGATCTCACAAAACTAAACCAAATCTAAACCTCATGTTATCAGAATCTAGAGAGGGACTGTAACAAATGGAGAGTAATGAGAAGGAGGTTCCTATTCATTTTTATTATATGTGAGCAAATTTGCAAGAATCACATTATATTATATATGCATTCTTTATTTTACATTTTCAGACAGAGATATTAAAAAGCTTAATATATGCAAATGCAAAATCACTGCAGTAAATTAGGCAGATATGCAAAAGAAGGTGGTATTTCTCAATAAACCACTGAGCAAAATATTTGAACCATGACAAGTACAAACTCTTTTGTTAAAGCTGATTAGATTGCTGAATATAAAATGCCCTAATAGCACCAATAAATTAGAGACACCTTTGTAAGAAAAAAGAGACTAAAAATATTTTGCTGCAGAGGTAAATAGAATAAATATCTCAGAACTTGGCCTAGAAGACTGAAATTTTAATTAGCTATTAAGGTGTTCAGGTTAATATAAATCAGATTTGCCTGTTCTAGCTAAGAATCTGGATTGACAGTGGCATTTAATCTTGAATAAACACTAATTTGCCAGCACTTGCAAGAGTCTAACATGAAAAACAATTGTTAATAAAGGGGTATTTCGGTTAATTATCAAGCTTTTTCTTTGAGTTATGTTAATCAGAGATGTACCCTTTCGAAATAGATATTTAAATACTGATAATCAAATGAAAAATATTTTAAACTGCTTGTTGGAATACAATGATTACTCTTGCATTTTCTTCCTTTTATTTTAACTTCCCCTTTTAATAACTAAAAGCAAGTCTCTTGAAAATATTCTTCAATAAAACCAAGTCTGCTCACAAATTAAAATGCATTACAAATCTCTGATTAAGGCAAACAACCTGTCCTTTTTAACATTTCTGATTAGACACATTTATCCTCCTACCTTATAAATTTATGTGCACAAAGTTATATTCTTTTTAAAATCAGATATGTAATAGACTTGACAAGTTTTTTTTCTATTTTCCTTCCCTTTTGTCCTTAACATTTATTTTCCTGTTATTCTCTAGATCTATATAAATACTCAAATATTTCATCTATTATGCTCTTCTCATCTTCATGCAGTGGTGTCAATAAAGTTATCACACACATGAAAGGTGAGAAAACTAAGAGAAGAGTTATATCACAGCTTGCCCAGGAAACAAACTTGTCATTGAAAAAAGTAATTTGGGGAATGATTTCATAATGGTTAAGACCATTGTTTGCAGAATCAAAAAGATTGGGTCTAATTACTACTCCAATAATTCTGTGGAGATTAAATGAGATAATGCATATTAATTTTTAAAGAGTATCAAATGGTTTCACTAATAAGTGGACAACCAAATGAAAGTATGCAACAGGATGGTGGGGACCAGCTGGAGCAGTCAGGGAGGGGAGGTGGTGGGTGACCCCCCAGGAATTAAAATGATGTGAAATATATATATATATATAAATTATTCAATTATAAAAAAGAGTACCATTCTCACTTAGCCATTTATAATGTATATACTATGTATATACTATGTATATCATGTATCATGTATATACTATCATGTATATACTATTTATCATGTATATACTATGATAATTTTTATTTGTCTCATTTGCTTTTTTTATTACATGATAATGATCTTTTATGTGCCAAAATCATTCATATTTTAAATGGAATTAAATGTTCTTAGTATTTGAAAAAAGCATTTAAAGAAATAGTACTGAGAAAAATTCTCATGATTTAGTAGGGATAGTTGCAAATGTATTCCTTCATTTCCTAAATTATACTAGTGATAAAGTGATGGGAGAGGTAGACAATGATGTTCGTATATGTGTGTGCATATACATATATACATATATATGTGTGTAAATATATACATATATATGCAGGCAATAAATTTTTTAAAAAGAAAAGAAAAAGGAATTTCCTAAATTGCTTATGAAACATAAAAATACTAAATAATCACTGTTTCTCTTGTTGATGCTAAAGAAAAGTGGGAGCTGTCAAATCTTTATACATTCCCCCGCCCCCAACCCTTTATCAAAATCTTCCCTGAGGAGAGTGTTTTGGAGGAGGAGGAAACTGGGAAAGAAATAACTACCTGAAGAGAAAATAAAGAAGTCCAATTACTGTGAGAATAAGTCCCCATGGATGATTAGAAAGTGGGAAGCACCAACAGAAGGCTTACCTTACTTCAAAATGTTATTAATAATACTCAACTTGTTTCTGATGAAGAAGATTCTACAGTGATGGGAGGTATGTGTCAACTAAAAATAACTGTCTGAAGGGAAGAAATGTTGAAATGACGGGGCATTATAGATTCAAAACTCTACAAATACACATTCACACCCTGCTCACCAGAGTGCACCCACATCCTCCACCATCATCCATTGCTATTCCCTTGACCGCCATCCCATTGCTTTGGTTTTACAGTTAAATGTCAAGAGTTATTATTGATTTGGTTTTGACTGACTGAGCCTCTATTATGTTTCTCTCTTCACTACATATAAGTGACACCATCAGATATTTTTCGTTCTCCTGATTTATTTCTCTATAAAGAAGAAGTCGAAAATGTTGTAAGGAAAGAACAGTAGGGTGAGTTGTTACTGACATAGACTAAAGGAATGGTTTCTGGAAAAATTACATCATCAGGTCTATAGGAAAATTCAAATAGGGAGTGAATTAGAAAGTTCACATTTGTGATATTGGTAAACTAGTTTTCCTTTTGAAATGTTAGGGTGAAAATGGATAGAATTTGTTCAGTTTTATATTTATAAAAATACAAAATTGTACCTAAAAGTCTGATACTGTATCAGTAAAATAGAAATAATAATAGTAACATCTCAGTTTTCTGAGAATGAAATTAAAAATTGCCATAAATTAAGCACAGCACAAATTTCATTCTAAATTTTCTTATAAGATATATTTATATGTGTGTTACAATTACCTTCAATAATTTAAAAGATTTCAATTTAAAAATGATTAAATAAAAAGAATCTGGAAGAAGTATTCCTTATCTGAATTTCAAAAAAATCTGAAATATTCAATAATATTATGTAAGTTATCAAATAACTTGATATGGTCTATTGAAATTTAAATGATAATGCTAAAATATCTTGGGACAGAGAACAAAGATTACTATACACTTTATGAATTTTTCATAATCACAAATACTTTCTTTGTTGTTGTTGTTAATTGAAGTACAATTGCTTTATGTTCTCTTTAGGGTTTTGGAAGGAGACGATATGCCCCATCCAGTACAGCAACCATAGCACATTTGCACCAAATTCCAAAGCACTCGCACTCCTTCATATTTCTATGCCTCTGTTAGAAATAGCCCTCACCTCTATTACTAACTTCCATTGTAACAAATCAATGAACATAATGAAAAATATAAAAATGCTTGAATTAATATTTTGACCCTCTTAGAATTTTTGACAGAAATTTTAAAGCAGTTCTTGATGTAAAAAGCTTTAAATGACAGTGGCTGCACCTTAGCAATAACACATTTTGTATCTATGAAAGAAAAAATTCTCTATTGAATTCAATCATGAAATGTATGTAATTATAAAGTAATTGAAAATACACAGCTTCAAGGACTCCTGCTGTTGCATAAGAGATATGAGATAAGCATTTTCGACTAGACCCTTAGAATTTTCCACGACATTGTTAGAAAAAAAGAATTATTCTGAAACCAAGTTTAAAAGAAATGTAGAAAGAGCAAAATCCCTACCAGATTTTTTCACTGTGGTTTAATCCATTCCACAATCATACTGCATTCATTTATATTTGATAAGCTAGGTCATATATGAAATTATTTAACAAACTCATATTCCCTTTCATGTTGCTATATGCTGAGCCCAGACTGATGAAAAATCCCAGGACACTCTCATTAACACAAAGAGAGAAAGGAATGTATGTCAAACTTTGTATTATAATAAATATAATGAAATACTAAATTAATGAAATAAGTCTGTTAGACCAGAGACAATTCTTTAAACCTACATAAGAATAATAAAAACATTAAATAAACGCTATTGACATATTTTTAATGTCTTTTCATTTTAGTTACCATATATTTATAAAGGTAATGTTTTACTACATTGTATGTTTGTTTTAGGGAAATAAAAACACAGCTAAATGTATGTTACCACATCACTTGAGCCACTTAAGTACCCATAGTCCTCCACTCTAGTTCACTGGGTCCCTCCTTTAATCTTAACCCCAGGAGTCTCAATTCTACAGTTAGATTTCTAGAATTCCTTCTGATGTGATTTGTCTGATTTTTTGTTTATTTGTCTTGCTCCTTCTGATTTATTTTGCTAAGCATAATCCCCTCCAGTTATTTTTATAATTAGGATTTGATTACTGATTAATAATGATGATGTCATTTCAATAACCCTTAGAATTATAAATTGGATACCAGGGTGCCTTAGTAGACAGAATATGCAAGAATAATTTCTAGATGGATAACTATTTATTTCTCCCCCTAGCCTTAAATTTTAAGTATTTATTTAAATGACCTTATCAGAAGCATTAAAGAAGTTAAGAAGCAGCTACTTAATTGTACATTATTTGACAATTTTTTAAGATACTATTATTTTTTATTTCCACCCATCATCTAACAAAATGTTGGGAGAACAGTGAAGATTTTTTGCATTTATTACATCTTATTCAATAAATAATTTTAAGCTGTATTACTCATGTTGCCACTTTCAATCCTGTTCACTGACACCTAGTGTCCCAGTATGATTTCATTTAGTTTTTGAGTACCTACAGCTGCGTACAGTACTCATTCAGTAAAAATAAAACTCTCTGTCCCCCTGAAATATTCAATTTTATTTGTTTCTTGTCTTTTTCTCCAGCAAAGTTGCCATGCAGAAACAAATAATTTTACAAGTACTTTATTGCTGTTTCAAAACTAGTAGAATATCATATGTATTTCTCAATATTTATTTTAAATATATTTTAATGATACAACCATATTTTATTCATTTTTAATAATTTACTTATATATACACAACATTTCGTTTAGGGAACCCCTAAATGATGAATGCTCAGGTTATATAAAATCTTTTACTACAGGCAGTTCTATAGAAATACACAAATCTTAACATATCTAATTTCCTTACTTAATTTATACCTGAATTTCCATAAATTACTATTGACACAAAATTTTATGTTGCAATTTTTGTGTTTGCTAATATCAAATTATTTCCCACAGAGGCTGTAAAAAAATTGTTTCTTATATGTAGGTTTCCAAGTCCCTAAGAAACCACAATATGCAAATTTTTCATGTATCCAACCCTTAAGTTAAATAATTTATTCTGTACTTTATATTTGCTTTGCATATATTTTGAGGAAAACTGTGCATTTTTAATAATCAATATTTCATTTCCTGTAAACTTTCTCTTAAATATTTATTTACTTTACACTGACTTACTTCATTTTTATAGGTTAATAGGGTTATTTAAGATAGATAAGGTTAAAGTTTTACTTTAAAATTAGTTGCAAACAACTTTTCAATTTGTTGATTTTCTTTTAACACAGTTTTTTTTTTTACTGGTTGTGTTGTATTTTTTTTTTTGGTAACAGCAATTTTACTAAATCATAAGACATCTGGTTTTTGTAATATAGCTGAACATCGCTAACCTACTTTGACTTTATAATAATAAAGTGTGCATTTATTTGAAGTGTTTTTGTGACTTTATTTTAAATTTATTTCACCGTTAAATTGTATATTTGTATAAATGGGAAACAACTCTCACTTAAAATATGGACTCATTTGTTTTAGTGACATTTATTGAATAGCTCATATTTCTACACTATTACTCTGCAATATTACTACTTGATATAATTCTTCAAATATTTGTGTATGTTTTGATCTTTTTATATCTGCCAGAACTGTTATCTATTTCGCTAGTTAATCTTATTAAGCTAAAGCGACTGAATCATAGAATTGGTTTATACTATTTAATACACACAACACAATTATTTGCTAATACTGAGTCAGTTACTTAACATTATAGCTAGAATATTGCTAATGTTTATAAATACCTATAATTGTTTACTTATTGGATTAAAGTGTGCATTTTAGATTCACTTTTCATAAACAAAATTGGAATTCTCATTCTTTTATATCAAAGTATGAAAAGAGCATTGACTATGTGATAGAGCTTTCCTGTAAAATCTTGAGTTAGAGGTTGAAAATTGTCCTATTTCTTTAAAAATTGATGTTTTTGTATATCTTTCTCTTCTTGTATTTTTTCACAATTCGTTAGTTCTTTCAAAGTTGCAACTCCTCCTTTTTCCCCTAAATTTCCCATATATTTTAAAAGCATTATTTTAGGGACTTTTTTGATTCAAATCAAAATCTAGAAAGAACTTGAAAATTTTCATAATTTCATAATTCTCATATCAACATAGCCTTTCCTAACACCCCCATTATTGACTTGAATACATTCACATCTATTTTTCTTCAGAATAAAACTATATACATTGCAAACAATCAAAATCCAGTTTACCTAAGGGGTCAATCTTGGCATTAGACATTCAATGTGTTTGGACAAATGTATGATGAAATAGATACATTATTATAATACTAGAGTATTTCTGCTGCCAAGAAAAATCCTTTGTGTGTCACATATTCATCACCACACTTATCCAACAGTCACTGATTTCATACTCTCCATAAAGTTACAAATGTCATTAATTAGAATCATTCACTGTATAATGATTAAAGATTGATAGATTTCCTAAAGTAGTGGGAATTTATATTTCCTCTATGTTTTTTCATGACTTTATCACTCATTTCCTTTTAGCACTGTCTGGATAAAATTCCACTGTCTGGATATTTAATGGTATCTTTTCACTCACTGAAAAATATCTTGGTTGTTTCAGATTTTGGCAATTATGAATAGATCTTCTGTAAGCATTGATGGCAGGTTGTTGTAAGGACATGAGTTTTCAACTACTTTGGTTAAAGATCAAGGAGAAGAAAGATAGATCACATGTTAAAAGTATGTAAAGGTAAAAGATAATAATCTTTTATGTATCTTTTGCAAAGAATTTCTCCTGAAATTTGTTTTTTCTTAGAAGTCTCTGGATAATGTCTATTTGCACAGAATTTATAAATTTCACTGAAGTCTTATTTATCAATTACCTCTTTCACAAATAGTACTTTTGATGTATTTAGAAACTCATTATTATACCTAATGTAATCTAGGTTTTCTTCTGTTATATATTAGGAGTTTTATAGTTCTGTATTTTATATTTAGTTCTATGATTCATTTGAGTTATTTTCATTTTTTATTGAAAGTAAGCTGTGTCTAGGGTCATGTTGCTTATTTATTTTCTTCCATATTTTTGTCCAGTTGTTTCAGCACCATTTGTTTAAGAGACTCCCCACTATTGTGTTTTTTTATTCATTTGTAAAGAATGGTTGCATATATTTATGGAACTCTACTTCTAAACTCTATTTTGTTCCATTAATCTATATGTGTAGTCTTCTACTGGCCATATATTATCTTGATTACAGTAGCTTTTTAGAACATCTTGAAGTCAAGCTTCTGACTTCTTCAATAAAGTGTTGGCTATTTGGATCCACATAAACTTTATGGTTAGTTTATTGATACCCATCAAATTATACCAGAACAAAATACACTGAATTGTTTTTGCTCAGACTTTGCTTTTCTATGTCTTCTTCATCAATGTTGTGCTTTGTCTGATTTGAAAATTAGTTTCCTTCTAATACAAGATTGTATTTAAATTTATGGTGAGAAAAATGTTGATTATTTCTTTGTTCTGTGACAACATTCTTCCTGGAAGGTCCTCACCACTGTAAAAGGGCTTTGGTATTACTTTCCAAATATTTACTTAGAGTACCTGTGCTCTATCATGATAGCCTACCTTTACGCAAACTGGCATGTGGGTCAGAAATCCATGATGCCAGTTGCACAGTTATCACTGTGCAAAATGATCATGCCCCACAACTAACTTCACATTTCAGGTATTGTATCTCACCTAATTCACCTCCAAATCTGCCATTTCTACCAATGTATCTCTCTGCTAATGTACCTTTTTTTTTTAAGGTGTACAGGCAATACTCATATTGCATATATAGAGCAAAAATAAAAATCATGTTTAAAGTATCATCAGAAATAATGGTTCTTTCTATAAGCATGTAGCTATCTTCTCCAGAAATGAGTTGCTTAACCAGCATTGTTTTACTTGTCTTTCTACTGGTCTCACTCCAGCAGATTCTTAATTTCATGGAGATGAGAAGCAAGTCACATTATTTTTCTTCCACTATATATTGGAAACACATATGATTGCTATTTTAAAAATTAAATGGTGGTAAGTAATTAAGTTTATGTTTTAGGTGGCAAAAAAAACAAACAAAAAAAAACTAAGATAATGAACTAAAATTTTATTTGAAGAGAATTCTAAATACATGTTTTAAATGTATATTATTTTTATAAATATCTTTTTATACAGAGTTGCATGCCAACGACAATAAGTAGTGAATTCCTACCCAGAAGCATTAGTAGTAGATTTTAGGTAACTCTGTTGCCATGTTTGCTAATTATTTTGGGGGGTCCAATGGCCCTGAGATACTCTGAGTCTCTTGACTTGCACACAGGAAAAATTTATGCAGGAATTAATACAGGTGAACTAGAAGTATTTTATTGTAGTACTTTACTGTAGAAGTACATTGTTGTAGGTTGGTATTTCATGCTGGAGAGTGAGGGTGGGCAGATTCAGAGGAAAATCCCACCTTGAGTTTTAACACTGCTGATATAAATACGTGGTTAATTTGAGGAGTCAGGGGCTTAAGACAGGATGTTGAATAGGTTTGACTTTTATTTAACAAAGGAAGCAAGAATTTACAGATTGTGATGATAAGATTCGGTATATTATGTTTCCTGATCCCTAACTTTCTGAGAAGGTTTGCAACTAGTGGTTCCTGGTGTGAGATAAAGTAATAAGGCTTGAGTCACTTTGTTCTGAAATGTGCATCGTTGCTTTTCAGAAACACTGAACAGGGAAAGTAGGGGCTTCAGTCATTTTGCTAAATCCATTAGAACATACAGCATCCTTTAGATGGTTTTACCTTCTATTACTGTGAACCAACATTTTGGTCTTAGATATAGCAGGCAAAATCATTTTATTTTCACCTTTTCTACGAAATTTTGAGTGAGCTAATCGCTTCTTTTAACCTTTTTAAAAGCAAGACTTTCATTTTTGCAGTGTCGAAGGTAAAAAAGTTTAAGGAAACATGATTTTTAGACTGTCACATTCATGTCTTTTACTTTGTTCATTTGACAAGCAGATTCAAGCTGCCAAGTTGACATAACTGAAAGGAGTTTCCCAGGGGATGCCATGATTTCATATCTCCTGGGTTCCGTATTAAGAGATGAAAATATTTTCTTTTTGAAATGTCTTTGTGGTTTAAATTCAATTGACATCAACTGCAAATAGCCTGAAGCAAAGCTAGCTTCGATTGTTCCTTTGCCTTGAATGATCTTGTCACTTTGAAAAAGACAACTCACATCAAGGGGAAAATATTTTAAAATAAAGTACAGGAAGAAAAGTAATATTTTAAACAACGCAGATTTAGCTGTTGAAATAATTATCAACTTACTATTGTCTGTGGACTAGAATTTTATTTTGGCTTCCAAATTATATGGTGTATTTAAATGCATTGTTATTGTTATTTACCATGATTATGATAATTATGAAAACATAAAGTCTAAGGCTACAGAGAGTAAAGTCACCTTCTCTATTGCAACATTCTTATAAATACAAACTAAGAAAACTAAAGACTTGCAATTTCTCCCACTGTGCACTTGATCAACCAGGACTTGGTCTATCTTAACCAGTGTTCACCTACCGCATTAATTGTTTCTCAGTGATGATCTACCTAGGAGAATTATAAAAGTTCTGTGGACTTTAATCCCCTCTTGGATAGCACAACGAACAACTTTCTTATTAAAAATATTGAATAATAGACAAGGTGATAATTGTTAAATTATATTTTGATTTCTCATACATACCTGATCCTATTCTTTTCCTATGCAACATTTGTTAAAATTCTGTGTAGCTAGTTTCTGTCAAACTTTGGTAAAATTGAAGTATGTCTTACTCAAAGGAAATAAGTCTTGGAAGAATATGTCAAAATTGTTTTCTTGAAAAGTGGACTATTTTATCATGTTTATTGTTTTTATCTCTCTTTATCTTAACCAAGTTCATTGAAGTTTGATAAAACATGAATTATTATGATTCTGAAAAAAATCAGTATGTTAACTGTTAATTTTAATGTTTAATATATAAGTTCCACAAATGACAGAAAATAAGTATAATAAAAATTGCAGGTTATTGTCTTTGATAATTCAAAATTTGTTAATAACTTTGCCTTTTTAAAAACCTGCAAAATTTATTTCATTAGACATTTTCCTTACCAAGAGGAAGCAGGAGGACCATAGTTAAGTATATAAAAATGAAACTCTTATGATAGAAATATTGACATAAAATTGACATAAAATGAACAAACTTCTGAGACACATGACCTTTATATACATTGTCAATATTCTCAAATAAATGGCTTGGCAATCATATGCCTTACATGTACTTCCATCATATTCTTCAGGAGAAAACATGCAGTGTGGGAGAAGCTTGTTCCAGCCTGTCTGAGCCAACTTTTAAAGTCTTGAGAGAAGAATTAGAGTGGGCACCCCAACAGCAGGTTTGGAAAATCTTTTATAATTTTGGATTGAATTCTTGTCAGAATAACTCCAAGTTGGGAATAAGGAGCTGAATCTTAATGCCCTTAAGAAATATAAATCAAGTTTTCTGAGAATTTAAAAATTTCGACCGGTTTACCATCCAAATTGAACCAAAACAGAGGTATGTCCTGAATGAAGTGGTTTCTAGAACACTTCTGAGGAAGATCAAGGCATCAGAGGGCATCAGACTGACACAGATCGGGCACCTGTCTTTCAAGATTTACTCTGGGTAGTCTGGTTAAGACTGTGAAGAGAGAAAAGATACAATCCAAGTCAGACATTCTAATGTGACCTTTATTGACCCCAGTAACTTTTATCTGAGTGCTCAAAATAATATTTTGCGTTTAAAATCTATTAAAATTAATCTATAAAGGATTCCCTTTGGTGTCATTTGAACTCAGGCATACAAATAATAATAACAACAACAAAACAATTACCTCAAGCAAGCTCATCTTCTTTCTTAAAGGTCTCATGTATATGTGAGTCCTTTAAATAGCCCCAGAAAGTGGTGAAACTTAAAATACTTGAATTAGTAGGCTAATCTTTGGTTTGGAAAAGTTATCAATTCAACTTATCAACTCCTTCAAAGCTTGCTTCAAAGTCACCAATTAATAAAACTTGCATGACTAAGTTCTTTACATGGAAGCTTTCCTTTTTTTTTTTTTTTTTTTTTTTCATTTTATTTTCGTTATTTTTTCTTCTTTAAAATTGATTGCACCTATATATTTTGTTTCTAGATAGTTGTGCATCCTCTTCACTACCATGTCACACATGAACCACCTTCTTTTATAGCCTTGCTTATAAAAGCAAGAATACATTTTTCCATTAGCCTTACCACCTAGCATAAGTATAATCTAAATTTTCATGCTTATTGTATATCTCTCCATTAGAGTAGAAGCTGTAAGGGACATATGTCTGCTTTTATTGTTTTTTATTTTATCTTTCGCACTTCAAAATTCAAATCATTAAACTAAAAAACTGTTCCAAAACCATAAAATCTTAATAATAATTAAAAAATATTTTAAAAGCCTCAAAAAATAGAATAGTATTTGGAACATAAAAAGAAGTAAATCCACATTTGATAAAGATATTAATAACAGCCTTTTAATAATTAAATTGCAGAAAAATTACTATTGAATGCACTACTGTTGAAATGAAGATCATTACATTTAGTTATTCTAGTTAATTCTTTTGCCTACATGAGTTCTGGGTCAGGACATCAATATGATGTTGTAATTACTTACAAGCCAACTTGATATTCTTATTTGCCTTTAGGCTCTTGAAGCAATAGCATGTTTGATAATATTTCTTCTAGATCCTTGTGCAGTATTTGTATAATGTTGGACATATAGTTGGATTTGATGAATATTTCATCTAATCTTATCTCCAACTAATTCTGCTTTTTGACCTTGATGACATCCTGTCTTTTTTTCTGGGAATCAGCACTTAAACATCTATTAAATTAGAAGATATCTTCATTTAGTTCCAAGATGACTTCTCAATATTCTTTGATATTTATCCAGTCAATCCTCACTTATAACTGAGAATTATCTCCTACCTTGGTAGGATCCATCCTAGATTATTCCATTAGTAACTTTTCTTCTGATATAGTAAGCAAAGCATTTAACTGGAATCAATTTGGTGTTTTTAATAGCTTATAGTAATATATGAATACATATTCATGTTCCCTTACTGGATATTTATTTATTATCAACAACCTTTTATTCTAACATATATTACATATACTAATAAAATGTATGGATTACATCTGTATGTTAATATGCATAATTTTATATTACATGCATTATTAGGTGTACATCATAAATAGAATATTTATATAGAATGTAACACAATGCCTGTACTATGTGGATAGAAACTTTTTCAACTTCTTGATGCTAAAAGCAAGGCTTATATTTTCCTCTTGCTGCTGAGAGTATAACTTTTAGAACTCCTTATTAATGTTGGTAATTTTACAGCATCAGCTTACACATATTGCAATGGCATGTAGAACACAAATTGTATCAATTCATTTGTACATCCTTTATTAAGTACTAGCCTGGGGAAAGTACTCCACTGACTTGTCTGTGAATTGTTCTGTGAAAAACAGCTGAATTATTTTACTTTATCTTAGATGAGCCATATTCACTTTCATATCTGCCTCATTTGCTTCTGTTACATTTTCTATGCTACTTTTGGGGCATTCTTACCCATACATACTAATTTTATATAAATTTTTCTTTTAATAGAAACTTATACCCTTTATATGATTAGTCCAAAATGATTTTATTTTGTTTAACATTTCTTAGTGTAAATCAAATTAGATATTATGCAATACCTCATTCAGAAATATGCATTCATTAATTATATCACTTAAACCAGGAATTCACAAACATTAGTGCACTATTATCTTAAACTTAAAGGATAAGTTGTTGGATGATAATAGTAACATGAACTCTGAAAATTTAATGGTTATATTAAATCCTCAAATATTATTATGGGAGGAGAAAAATATAAAATTGTAACATGATATACATGCACTGAAAAATTTTGTAACATAAAATATTAGGAGAGCTTGTTGGAAACACATATCAATTGGATGTTAAGAAAATATGGAAGATTTCCTGAAGAGGTAATGAAGAGAGGAAACATGCCTCAAGTCCTTAGAGGTTAATCAGGTTAAACCTGCTAAGAATGTTTTACAAAAAGTAGTGTCAATTCAAAATTCCAATGTTAGAAAATGCTTGCCAAAGATTTAGATGAAAACAAGATAGTGAATATGAATGGACTAAAGTATGTGCCAAAGGGCAATGGAATGTGCTGCAGGAGAAAGGAATTGAGAGACTGGGTATGTGTAATTAGCTGTTACTGATATCTTTATGCTAATGTGTTTGTATTCATTATGAAGGTACTGAAAGTTTATGGTGTAGTAAAAAACGAAGAGTATGTCATAAAGAGAAATTCTGTCTAAGAATCAAAGAATAAATATTTAACCGAAAATCTAGATCTTCAGAAGATCTGGGAACATGAAAGATTTTCAGGAGGCAATCAGTATGGGTGGAAAATAAGTTCCATATATAGAAATACAGGAAAATTTGAAAGAAAGCCAAAATTTTGATTTTATAAGTGAAAATTATCAGAGACTTCAAGAAAAGACCATATCCAAAAGTTTCATGGCAAAGAACCCTCACCACATTACTTTTACTTGTTAACGAAACTTGCTATATGTTCAGGTATCAAGATGGCAGTGGGTTCTAAAATATATCTCTCCCAGTTCCACAGGTTGACCTCATTCATTGGATTCCAAATAGTGTTAGTCATGTCGACCTAGTTATTGAGGGAGTAGTAAATGACCAAGTGATAAAAACTCAAATGAGCTCTGGCAGAATATAGTTACTACTAGAAAATATTTGCTATTAAAAAAACGAAGGAGTACACAAGAGAAACTCCTTTTAAGGTCAACATTTCCTATCTTTTTGTTTGAGAGAAGTTAGTGTTATGAGGTAATGTCTGGAGAATTGGTAGCTTCACTGTAGTTAAAAGATGCACAATGAAGCTGACTTAGAGTCTAGACCTTGTTGATAGTAGAAGTCAACTCTAGAGCAACCTTCATCTAAATTGTTTCTATATAAGAGTTAATTTTTTTTCTGAGCAATCTATTTTCACTGTGTGAGAGAATGAGAGATAGAGAGAATTTCTCATTTTCATCCAAATAAATCTTTTTAACATAGACACATTATTAGAAGTTCATATATGATAAAAGAGTAAAATAAGAGCTGAAATAAAACCTCAACATTCTGCTGCATTTTATGTTGGGGAAATAAAATAATATGCAAATGAGAACTATAAATAAAATATTTATGGAACTTAGACCCTGTATTTTGAAGTATTTCTAAAATTTCCATTCAAAATGTATACATTTTACAGAAACAATAGTGGCAGATCTCCTCCCTGCTTGTGTCTTTGCAAGTTTCTTCTTTTTAAATATACTAGAAAAACCTACCCTTTTAAAATATGTATATATATACATATATATGTGTATATATATGTATATATATACATATATATATGTATACATATATATGTGTATATATATATATATATATATATATATATATATATACAGAGAGAGATGTCTTGTGAGAATGTGTCATTATAACCTATAACCACCATGTTTACATAGTATTTGCCTCATAAATGATTGCATTCTGTAATTGGTATCTAACAAAAAATGGACAATCTGTTTTTTTGGAGATTATTGTTTACCTCACTCTGTAAACTCACCCCCCATGCCCTTGCCTTTCCACTAGTAAAAGAAAAATGAACAACAAACACATTTCTTTCTATTTTTTGATATAGCAAAGTGGATGATGTTAAAGTAATATACAAACACCTTAATTCTTAATGATATATACCATAAATTAATATAATATTATAATGCAATGTTACTTTTTAAAAAAAGGTAATTCTAGAGAAAACATTATTACTATATAAAGTTATAGGAAATTTAGATTAAATTAACTTTAATAAAGTAGTTATTTTAAACATAAGTAATTACTCTTGACAAAATATCAGGTTTTTACACATGATTTTTCTGTCATTTTCTGTTTTTATAAACAAATAAGATTAATACAAATATCATAATGCTTCTATCTGGACTTCAGTGTTCAAGTGTTTTGTATTTTTTTCTTTAATGTCAAAATGTTGCTATGTTTCACTCACCTATTCATTGTTCAATAAGATCAGAGATTAATTAATTAGTGTATATCACAGACATGTACTTAAATAACTAAACCAACCTTGATCATGGCTGCCCCCTTGAAGGTAAAAGAAACATGTTATTGTTGAACATTTATACAGTGTTGTTTGCTTTATTTTTGTGTGTGAATATGTAAGTAAAAGAAAAACAAGTTTCACTAGGATATTGAAAAAAATTTAAATAGCAACCTTTGCACATCTTTTTCTCCCTGTTTGGATGATGGTTCTATTATTTCCACATCGTTCTTATTACCTGAGCTGAAGCTGACATTTAGTGAGACTACCTGTTCATTGCCACACTGAGATGCTTCATTTCAAATAAATATTGCTATACAGTTTTGAAATTTTGGAAGGTAAATATTTCTCTTCAATACCGGGACTATTCCAAAGATTGTTGAACGGAAATTAATGCTATAACCCAACTGCTTGGCTAAAATTGTTTTATAAATGCCATGGCCTTACTAGTAAATTCCAGTGAACTCTAAATCTAATTGAAGAAAATTCATTATCTTTCTTTTCTTGCTACTAGATTCAATTTTACTTTATTCAAGGTATATTTTTATATCTTTTCTTTGGAAATAAAGCAATATGACTTTTTTCCTTTGTGACCTTGTTAATAACCTTGTTAATGACCTTTACTAAATCTTGATCAGTTTGTTCTTGATAATGATGACTGAGGAAACTTTCTGTAACACATTAGGGAACTGCTGTACTATTCTGCAGAGAAGTAGACACTGCTGGCATACTCTTTTCCCATGATTTTAATGAAATAATTTCCAATTTTATCACCATAGTGTTAGCAGCAGGCTTTTCATAAATTTATTAGTGAGAGGTAGAATTTTTTTATATCTACTTTGAAGTTTTTAATCATGATGTGGTATTGAATATTATCAAATATTTTTCTGCATACATTGAAAATGTCATTTTTTAATTCTTCACTGTTAATACAGTTACTAATGAATTTTGTTGAACTATACATGCATTCTTAGGATAAATCTCAATTAATCATGGTTTATGATCCTTATAATGTGCTATTTAAATTGATTTGTTAATATTTTATTGACTTTTGCACCCATATCTTTCCAGCAAAAGAAACATTCAACAGACTGAAAAAATGAAATCTATTTGCAAGTCATGTATCTGATAATATACTAATTTTCAAAATATGTTAAGATATTCCTACAACTTTGTAGGAAAAGCAAAGCTAAAATCAATGACATGATTATCAATTGAGCAAAACAACCTAAACTGACATTTTTCAAAAGAAGGCATAAAATGTTCAAAAGAAATACCAAAAGTTATTCAATATTACTACTCGTGAAGGAAATTCAAATTTTAAAAAATGCTATTAGACATCGCTTCACACCATCTGCAATGACCCTATATCAAAAGAAAAGATGTCAAGTTTTACAGAGGTTGTGGAGAAAATGCAACCTTTTACAATGCTGCTGATAATATAAATTGGCACAGACATCATAGAAAATGATATGGAGAATTCTCAAAAATTAAGGAGACCTGTCTTATGATCCAGCAATTCCACTCCTGGGTATATATACAAAGAAAATGAAAACAAAGTCTTGAAAAAATATCTCTACCCCCATATTAATTTATTATTTACAATAGCCAAGATATTCAAACAGTACAAATGCCCATCAGTAGATGGATGATTAAAGAGAACATGCATGCTTATTGTGTGGAATACTGCATGTATGCATGTCTGAATTCATAAAGAGAACACGCATGCTTATTGTATGGAATATTTCATGTATGCATGTCTGAATTCATAAATACAATGGGATATATGTGTTCATATATATGTATATATAATGGATATTGGTACACATGCATACATGAGGTAATAATAGTCTTTTATAAGGAATGAAATCTGCCTGTTGGGACAGCATGCTTTGAACTTGGAGATTACATTAAGTGAAATATACTGGACTCAATTAAGACAAATACTGTATGATCTCAATTGTATTTGGAATTACAATAGCCCAATTCAAAGAGACAGTAGAAAGTTTATTCTGGCAGAGAATAGGGAGTGGGGGTATGTTGCTTAAAAGCTTTAGAGTTTCAATTATGGAAGATTTTATGTACTACAATGTGACTATAGTTAACAATAATAGATTGTATATTTGAAAGTTGCTAAGAGGGTGGATCTTATATATACTTACTTTCTACTCTCTCAATAAAAGAAAACGGTATCAATTCATAGTGTATGGTTATATAAAGATATCACCTGTATGTATATTTTTTCAGTTATATCCCAGTAATCCTGAAAAAAAGATAATGAACCTGATGTAGAAGACATCATATAATACTGTGTTTGCTGTCTGAAGTTAATAATGATATATTAACAATTAACTTAAACTCTTTGAGAGTAATATATTTATTTGAAATATGAATGAGTGATCCAATAATATTAGCATGTATAATAAGTTCATTATATAAGTGCACAAGTGTAATACAATTTGTATTACAAACTGTCTTATAGTCACAGACCATGTTGTTATTCTGGTGAACATAAAAACCCACAGATCATATCAACCTCAGGTCACTTTGAGTGGATGATAAAGTAAGATAAATAAGGCCATCAATCAAGCCAAACAAATCAAATTTCCCTCTGCTAAAGAAGTGATTGTTGCTTCTTTACCTAGGTTATCCTTCGTACAGCTTATTTGTTGAATACTCAATCATACAATTGTCCCACTTCCTCACAGCAGCTAATCATGAGCAAAGACTAAGTTCCTTGGATACCCAGAATGACCCAGTCAAACCTGATATCCAATAACAGGTCTTTCTAACATCTCTATGGAGAATTTCGTAACTCCCTTTGTTGAGGTTTTTTTTTTTTTTTTTTTTCATGAGAAAAGGAACAAACCTTGTTCAACTCTAGGCACATAACTAAGAGGTATTTATTTGCAAGTCATTGACAACTGCCATTTGTCCAACTTAAATAATAATGCAATGAATGCTATCTGAAATTTATAATGGTGGTTATATAAGTTCTTCATTAGTACTCTTTTTAAGTTTAATGACATTCTGAAATTTTCATAATATTGACATTTGCATTTATTTTTCTTTAAAGATTTTAATTTATTATACTTCCTGAACATAGATGTACTGGTGATATATTTATGATAGCTTTATGTTTTAACTCATATCACAATTAGATTTCATCCTCAGCTTACATTGATTATCATAATAAAGCATCTAATTACACCAATTTCATTTAGGAAATTATATGACTTTAGAGCTTACTTAGCTTATAGTTATAAATCTAATTCTATTGATCTCAAAATAAATAAAATTTGATATTTCTGTATCATTACAAAGTTATAAATAGGAAAAACATAGTTTTAATTTTGAATTCTGTCTTTGAAGACTACTTCAATTTCTGGACAATGTCATTTTGTTAGTTGAATAGTTCATTACAGAGAATTAGTTGACTATACCAGGGAGTTTCTGGTTTCTGATAGGCTCCAGTGGTTTTTTTGTGTGTTAAAAATTTCATTGATATAATGTAAGTTATCTTTCACTCTGGCAAAATTAAAGTTGACTTTTTTCCATTTTGCTTAGGGCTAACTAGTGATGTTTCAAAGATAATTTGGTGTATCTTCAATAGAAATTACTGTTGCATCTTTACAATTGAGATAGTTTGACATTTGACTTTCCTTAAGTAATCAGTTTCACAATTCTTCAATTAAATGACAATTTTTTTTCATAGGAAGTAGAGATTAGAGAATCATTAAGTATATAAGTGCAGTGCATTGTGAGATTATGGACCATATTTGGTCGTATTGATTTGTTTTTAGCTGAAAACTCAACTTTTCTTGAGTTCTCATTTTAGATGAAAATAAGACATTGGCAAGCAGACCTCATTCTGAAAATCTTCAGAAGTGGCATAAAGATCATTTCACTCATTTTTACATAACAATAGTATATAATTACATTGTTTATTCTATAATATAATATTTCTTTGGCAGTAGCAGATGGAGCTGTAGGTGAGAAGGACGAGGCAAATTTCACATAAAGTCCACATATAAGCACAGTGGACAATATTCACGTCACCGGCGTATATCCAAAACCCCCAAAGTCCATCACTAACATAACCAAAAATTGGCAAAAAAAAAAGATCAAAAGATATTACTCCAAAGAAGAGACATATATGATCAACAAAATGACTGCCCTTATGAAAGAATGCATTTTATTTTCTTTCAATTCAAGTAAGCTGAATACAACACAATTAACAAAAAGAAAATTTACATACCTAAGATATACCATTTATGTTTTGTTATCAATATTGTGAAATATCACCAAGTTAACATAGTTCTCGCCTCACTTTGCTACTATTTTGCAAATCATCTAGGGGATTTTTGTGACTACAAAAAAATCTGTAGGTATTTTAACTGTCCTTAGTTGCCACAAAAGTACTTTTTCATAACACAATAAAATTTACACAGAAAATTTGACATAAATCATCCTTGCATACATTTTCAATAGATATTTCAACTGTTTAGATGCAGGATTAAATTGAAGAAAATCTGTTGAAATAACTTCTTAACATTGTGTTGTTAAAACATACTCTTTGTAGTAGTGTTTGGCAACTGAGATAAAATATTCTAAGTCTACAAAAATTTAGTATAATCATTTTATAAACACTTGTCTGACCATTAAATTGAAGATACCTTAGTTCAGTGTTTTGATATATTTGTTGTCTCTCTCCTTAGTAGAGTTATCACATAGCATATAATCAATATTATGGACGGTGTTTCTTCCTTTCTTATTCATTCCGTATTGAGGATACAAATGGTTCATCTTCTATGTGCTTGATATGCAATAAGCACTAGGTATATATCAGAAACCAAGGAAAATATGATCTCTCTAACATGGTACTTTTTTTATTCACTTAAATATATTATGATCTCTTGATTCTAAAGCACTGTTTATTGAATTTCATTCTCAAAAACTTTATTATGTAGATTCTTAAAAAACAAACAACATATTATGTCCATCATTTCAGATGCATTTTTTTTTCACAACATCAAAATAAAAAGGCTTCATTTTGTTAGATACAGAAATGCATTATATGTCATGTTTATAGGAATTATGCCAAAAATATTCTCCACAGGATAACTGGGATAAAAAAAAAATGATTCTGTAAACATTCCAATATGACTAATTTTACATGTAAATAAAAAAAATTTACTAAGGATAAATCACAAGTCATTTAAGTTCTACTTATCAAATTACATTAATTCATGGTTATATTAAATGTATTATTGAAGATATATAAAAATAAAACTATAGACGTGTTCTTGCTGTTTCCACATTTGCTGACTTAAGTCAGCTAACACTAGGATGACAAATATATAAGGCAATTTAGAGTACAAACACAAAGATGTGAAATGGAAGAGGTTATTGTATTATTCTATAATTAGTATAGTATGTTTTGCTGGAAGCATTTTTTCCAATCATTATGACATTTTTGACAAAGTACCAATAACAATGGTCAATTAGTTGTACACAATGTGAGTAAACGTATTTATGCTGTGGAAAATACATTACATAAAGTGCATAAATAGTTCAGAAAAATATTAACTGAATTTTGAAATGTAATTGTTCGGTCCTTAAACTGTTCGGTGAAGTTGTCTTACATGGTCTGGAGCAAAGCCACTGGAGAACGTCCCACCATTACTTTCAATTTAGACCATCAGCTTCGGTCCATTTACTGAGTGGTGAAATCAGCGCAATTGATTCTTCTGAATCTCTGCCAGTTGTACCCCATGTATTCATCTAGACCATGTGCATTCAGCTGAGTGTTATTTTTGGACTTCAACCGGAATTGCTCAACCATCAACCAAATAGGCAGAGATTTAGAATGAGGCTCATAATTTGAAGGACTGAAATTGTTCACCCAGGTAACAAGTGACCCTTCAGTAAATTACTGATAGAATCCTATTCTAATAAAGGCCATTAAAGTACATAACACCTCATAAAAAGGTCATTTTCTCATCTTGCATTACATCCTATACAAGCATTATTTGTGAGCATAAATGATGTATTTTCATAAGTCTCCATAATCTGTGATCCACCTAATAGCTATATTATCTCTTCTATAGACACAAACATATACACCAAATATATTATATCTTTTGCATCTCATTAAGTAATTATGACCATCTGTGGTATATTTTATAAATTGAGAGCAGCAGTTTATATGCATAAACGACACACACACATACGTATGTGTGTGCATACACACATACATGTGTGTGCACACACATATGTGTGTATATACACATGCACGTGTGCATACACATACATATGTGGGTGTGTGCATACATACATGTGTGTGCATGCACACATAAGGAATTTATAATTTAATTTAAATTCATAAATCATTTTTATCTTATAATTAGATAATATTGGCTTAGAAATTACATCATTCTTAGACAAATTCAAACAAGTTATTTTAAACATTAACTCAAATTATAAAGTTTAGTCAATGTAAAGTATATACATATTAACATATTCACATATATGCACTATATATTTCATATATATATTTACTAAGAAAATGAGAGGAAAAATAAATAATATAATACTAAAGAAAAATTATTCATAATCTACCAGTTATAAGTCACTGGACTTAATATTCATTTTTTAGAATAGATTTTTTTTGTTTTACTAGTACAATGTAGAGGATGCATACACACTAATGCAATATCACTGCTTTAATGTAAATAAAAGATTTATTGTCTTAATTGCAGTTCACATACATTTCTTTTTGATTAATGTTGTTTTGAAATATATGTCCTTCGTTTATTTGTAGCTAACATATTCTTCCATAAGTAATTTTAACATATTTAAGCAATATATTTAACTATTCTAATTACAAGCAAAATTGACATTGTTTAATTCAAGAAACATTTATAGGACCCTATAAAATACTAAATGACATTTTAAAAAATCAGGTGGATTACAATGAATGAACAGATTATATTTTTCAATGTTTCTAAAGTAATAAGAACTTTTAATTAATCAGCATTTTATTATGGTAAATGCCAAACATGAGGTTTGATTCAATTCCTTTTTAAGTGCAGGATGTAGTACTGGTAAACATGGCAAGGAGATATAAGGTAAATTTCTAGAATTCACATATCGATCAAAACTGACTGAAACCCCACTGAAATATAACCCTATATCCCATCCCTCTTATCACTGAAACTACAATTTACTCTCTACTTTAGGTACTTTAAATAAATGGACTCAGGCAACATTTTTTTCTTTGACATTTGAGTTTTAGCATGTCACTTATTGGCATTTGTCACAAGAATTAAAATATTTGTTTTTCACATTGCACTTTACATGATATCTGTGTCCTCTATATTCATCCATGTTGCATTTGGCATGGTTTCTTTTTTTTAAGAACAACAATTCTGTTGAATATTTGTATAGAAATTTCTCAATTTCTCATAGGTCAATGGCTACATAATTTGTTTCCATATATTTACTACTTTAATCTTTCAACAGCTATGAAGGAAAAGGCTCCTTTTCTCCAATGAGGACCAAAGAAGAAAGACAGATCACCCAGTCCCAACAACACTCCTTTGTCACAAAGCAGAGGACTTTTAGGTCCTGGAATGTTTGTGTACAATAACTAGGTGTGCATACTACATGGCACCGTAATATCAGTTGTTACTCCTTTACTATACTTACTGTCTTTGTTTGCCCTAATTTACCGTTTCAGATAAGTCGGAGGTTCCCCTCTTAAGGCAATATCTTTTGGGGAAATTGGAGAACACACAAGTGTCATTGGGAGATGAAAAGGAAGTGCTATCAGGTGAGAGTTGAGATTTCTAGTATAAGAAATGACAGGGCACATAGAATAGCCTCAGCAACTTCACCATAATAAGAAGGCTGCTTTACAGTTTCAAAGTTAGATGTAGATTAAATGATTTCAGTCGATGTAGATTAAATGATTTCAGTCAGAAGAAAAAGAATGGATCTAAATTTAGCATCAGTAAGTCAAGTTATGTCCTCGTTGAACTACAATTTGGATTATGATATTATTAATTCTTATCTTTCAAAGAAAAGTCTGTTATCCATTGTTCAAGAATAGTTTTGGAAAGAGAGTATAACACTTTTATCCACTATTATATTTCAGAAAGAGTTTAATCTTTAACTCATAATTATTATATAAAATACAACTAGTTAATTTCTTTTAAACATACTCTTTTTGAGATAATCCCTAGAGAAATAATAAAATATTACTTATGAAGTTGACAACACTATTAGTGTTCATTATGATATGCATCATGCTTTGGGCCAAGTCCAGAGGTGCAGAAATTTTCTTCATTGCTCAAGGTAATGTAGAAGTGCATTTTGGAAATAAAGCAAATCCAGAATTAGAGTAACCTGATTTTAAAGCCAAATCTCCTAAGCACAAAATATCAGTCCTTTCCAGTTTATATATGTTATAATGTTGAGATATTAAGGATGTTATGTTATTTTATATGCTATAATATTGAGATATTATACATATTGTATATGCTATAATATTGAGATATTAAACACTAATTGTATTAATTAGTAAATATTAAATTATATTAAAGGTAATTTTACCAATTACAGGAATGACCATATTACATATTACTTTTAATCTATTTATATAATGAACTACATTAGTGGATCTTCTAAAATGGAAAAGAGGAGCAAGATATAGAGGAAAAGACACACACAGAGAAAATAAATGTGAAGAAAGATCTTTTAAAGCAGATTGCTTCTCAATAAATATAGGGGGGGCATATAAACCATGTGGTAATGACTTTGAATTTCCAATGAAGCCACTGATTTTCGTGAGAGTAAAGCAATATCTTAGCAACAGGTAAGCAGTACTGGAATGTTTTCTTTAATTCTTTAGAATTTCCTCTATGTTTATACTTTTCATCATAAGTTAGATAAAATAAGGTAAACACATAAAACAAACTGTACATCCTCACCACACAATACTGAATATTCTTTAAATTCTTTGTGCTCAGAATCTTGAAAAGTACAAGCAGTGCTAGAATGCAGCTGATAAAGAAAAACAAAGAAAATGAAATCAATCACCGAATGTCTTTCTTTTTTAGTTGAGGTGATATTTCAGTGAATATTCAATCAGTATTTTGTAAAACCACATGCTGTGATCAATGCTTAAAATTACCCAAACATTTTACTTCCCTCCTTTTTCTTCTTTACTATTTGCTTTAGGATTTTTTTATCTTTGTTCTCTTTCATTATTTGCTTTAAGGATTTTTTTCCATTACTGAAGTAGCTTACTTTTCCTCAAATCTATTATCTCATAAGAATTGAAACTTGGATGGTTCTTATTTTTCCCCAGAGAAGTTACAGCAACTGGATTTGCAGTTACATGTAAATATGTGTTAAATGCAAATGTGAAGAAAATACTTCCATCATATAGTGGCATCAATGAAGCTTTAAAAGTAGTCTATTTTTAGTCATCTTTATGTCAATTGAATGCTAGCTTTCTAACACTGGAATATCTTTCATAGTGGGTAGTGTTGAGCTAGAAAGAAGATCAAGCCTCTCAGAATTTATGTTTATGCTGACTTATTTAGTACATTACTATGTTCAGAAAATGTATATTAATGAGCAGTTGTACACAAATCTGACTGCCATAAAGTGCACCTTTCAGGAGAATTCAAAGAACAGAGTTTTTTAGTTTTATATTGTCATCAAGAACCTTTAAATGGAAAAAAAATGTACTCATGCTACTGGCAGGAAACTGGCGATTGTACTTCTAAATCATAGGTGATGTTAAAATACAGATTAGGGACATGGCATCTAAAAATCAATGAGTTATCAGATAATTTGTTTTTAAATATGGTACCTATAATCTGCATTATTAGAAACTTATTTTATAGAAAAATTTAGGTAACAGGTATTGAATATTTTACAAAAATGTTTATATAGGAAGTACTTGTAACTTAAACATCAGCATTTTATTAACAGGGTTCAATAAAGGTTTTAGATATTGATTAATTGTTTCCAATCCTCAAGTTATAAATAAAATGTGCATATTATAATAATGGAATATTTTTATTGTTTTAATTAAAGTTATGAATATAATAACACTAGTGAATAGAATAGGTGAAAAGAGTATTCAAGAGTTAAATCTTTGCTTTCTAGAACAGCGATCAATTAATAATGCTCAGTCAATAAATTGTGAAATGGAAAACAATGTGGCAACCACTTAAGAAAAAAAATGGAGGTTAGGTGGTTACCTCAGTGAAACAGGACTGGTAATTAGAATGTGGATCATAGACATGACTATAGTTTATGATCATGTAATATCATTTAATGCTTATAATATGGGCATTTGTTAATTTGCTTAAAGAGTCAGTACTATATTTAGCTAAATATAAAAAGTAATCATTATTTTAGAAAGGTTATTAGTTGATATTTTAAGTAGCATAAGTTGCTGAACTCTTGTTAACACATTTGTTATCATGCTAACCTTTGTATAGAGAAAAATATAGATATATATGTGTGTGTGTGTATATATATATATATATATATATATATATACACACTAGCCTCAAAGATAGTCTATTTTTTATTGTGGTTTGTTCTTTTTAAATCCATCTGTTGTTTTCATACTCTGATCTGCAGTTCTCCACTAAGAAACAATATCACAAATAATTAAAATTCACACATGGAAAACAATCATTACTTTGCATTCACCATAATAACTTGTAAATTTGAAAGATGATAGATATTAATTAGCCCAGCAACCTTATTTTAAGGAGAAAAACATATGTCTAAAACAAATAACATAATAAAATTAAGGATGCATAGCAAATTATGAGAATTTTTTGAGCAGAGATTAGAAAAATACATTTTTATACAGAATAACTATACAATCTTGAAGGACTAACCATATGATTATGATGAGAAAATAAACTTTGCATTTAAATATAAAATTCCTTTTTCATATCTATTAATGTTCTATCTTTTATATATAATTCAGAATATATGTTAACAATTATTTCAAAATACTTATTAATACATACTACTGTTTTAAGTGAATTATGAATCTAGTTTATGATATTTAAATATAGCAGATAATTAAAGAGACCTAAAAATCTCTTTAATATCAAACTGCAAACTTCAGACAATCAGAGTGGACCAATGTGGGAGTGGGGGAAGGAACATGGAAGAGGAATTTTTGGATTATTGGTGGTAGATAGGGTATTAGACCATAGATGGGCCTATCACAGTAACATCAGATGTAAAGATGTAAATTTATATATCTTAATAAGTACTAGAAAATATAATATTTTAAAAATCTTCTAATTGACTTTTCCAGATGACCAGAAGACATATTAGTTTTACAATTTGCATTACCAATTTATTTCATTACCTCTTCCTTCCTTCCTACCTTCCTTCCTTCCTTCCTTCCTTCCTTCCTTCCTTCCTTCCTTCCTTCCTTCCTTCCTTCTTTCCTTCCTTCCTTTCTTTTTCTTTCTTTCTTTCTCTCTTTCTTTCTTTTCTTTCTTTCTTTTTTTTGATAGATAAACATCTCAATGTATGCCCAAAATACTAATGAATATCAGAGCAATATATAAAAACTATTATCAACTTAAGAAATTTTTTAAATTATTGAAGGTTGGATAGAGCAGTTACAAATATAGAGCATAACTAACAAACACATCATTAGATGAAATACAATAGATGATTTGAACACCTCAAGTCTATATAATAGAAGTATGGTTTCAACAAATGTGTGGCAAAGTAACAGACAGCTTACAGTATCACAAACTAAAGTAAGCTTGGTGATTTGAAAACCATTAAGCTGACAACAATACTTCCATTTAAAAGAAATACATTTATTCCTAACCAACAATTATTCCTAGCTCATCACTTGAGATCTCTATTCTACTTACAGTAATTTTGATATGTGAAGTAATGTAATCAAATATATGTTGACCAAGTCAGAGATAAATTGTATAAGGAAAACATAAGTGGTGGGCTTATCTGTGACTGATATTTGTCTTTGCATAATTTCTGACAGCTATTTCTTTAAATTTCTCCTCTCCCTTCTTCTTAGCACTCTTCTAGTGTTTGATCTTATAGTTGCCATTTTTAACCCCTGAATGCCTAACACAACTTAAGATATGCATGACAGCTTGAAGATTTGTGTAGATTCATTTATACAGGAATACTGTGTATCATTTTAAATTAAGGTATCCAGTTAGTAGCACATTTATAAGAACATGAAGACATAGTTAATTGCAAAATTGCATTGTCCATTCTCTTTATATCATATTGATAATAGTATCTCTATCAAACTGAAAAATTTAAAGTTCATTTCTATACCAACACTGATGTTATCAAACGCTAAAATTAACTCATTTTTAACATATTATAGCAGTTCCAATGGAATCTGAAGTCAATTTGAATCTGAACACTATTCCACACTTTACTCTGTCACCTAAGATAGTTGTTTAATAACTGTAAGTCTTAGCATGTGCCTCTGAAATTTGCAAAAATTAAAATCATTGCAGAGGTTTGATGTAGAATGGATAGGTAAACACAAAGGCTTTTTAGGCCAGTGAAAATACTCTGTAAGATACTATAGTAATAGATACATATTATTTTGCATTAATCTAAACCCAGGCAATGTACCCCAAGAGTGACTTTATGTAAATTTAGGATGATACTAATGTGTCAATGGCCAGTTCATCAGTTGTAACAATATACCACTCTAGAGGAGAATGTTGATTTAGGATGTTATGCATGTGTGGAGGTTGTAGGTATACTGGTGACAGGATATATGGGAGTAGTGGGTTTGTAGGAACTGCCTGTGCTACCTTCCTGATTTTTCTATGAATCTATTATAGTTCTAAAATAATTGTCTTCAAAATACACTGTGAAAAGTAGCTTTAAATTTTGAAAAAGTAAACAAATAAGACTACATAGGGTTATAGTAAGGAAAAATAAAAATGTCTAAAATGAGTAAAATATTTTTTGAGTAGTTATAATCATTCTTGAGATCTTTTAAGTGCAAGTTCAAGAAAATCTCAAACAAAAAAAAAAGAAAGAAAAAAACACAGTAAACACAGTAGGAACATTTCCAACTCATTCTATGAGACCAAATCATCTTAATACCACAACTATAAAAAAGAAAACTATGAGCTATTGCATATATACAGCAGTTGCTTTCATGTATGTATTCATTAGTGAAATACTCAGGCAGGTGTTTCCAAATCTTCACTATTTGAATAATATTGCAAAGGACATCAGAGCACAGTAAAGTCCCTCAACACTGGCTCATATTTCCCTCAAAAGAAGAACATTTCCTAAAGTACCAAGAATAGACTTGAGGGTTCTTTCAATTGACTTTGACTTTTAAATATTATCATCACCACACCCTCTCACTGCTGCCACAAGTTGCTGATATTTCCACTTCAGCAAGTTCCATTGATCATCACTGTTCTCAAGTCCTCTTCATGAGTCCAGCATTCTACCCATCACTTGGGGCATTAGATCTCTTTGCCAAGTTTTTCTTACATTGTTGCTTCCTTTCATAGTCCTATGTTGCACCTATACATCATACATATACATATATATATAATACTCAATTATATATATAAAATTCTTACCTGTCAATGCAATCTGCTTTGAGAAATACAACAATATAAACAAAGAACTTACTGTACTGAGTTTGAGAAGTCTGCAATTTGATGATCCTGCTGTAAATCTCCAACATTCCTCTCACCATGTCTCATTGATGTGCATATAGAGTGAAGTCCCCAGGGTGTCCTGATTTCTTCATCTTGTCTTCTTACTGTAGTACTGACTAGAGGACTGAGTCAAGTTATAATTCATATAAATCATAAATACAAGTGGGAAGCTTTTTTGAGATAATTAATCACATGCATAAATATTAAATTTCCTTTTATTTGTTTTATATCTTAGAATCTGTCCCTCATATTATATTAAGGTCAAGTTATCCAAAAATATCACTGAAAATAAGTGTTGATTCAATAAAGGAAGAACAAAATATGTGGGAATAAATTCCACTCTTCCTAAGTGATTATTCTCAAAGCATATAAGGGAGTCGTGAATGAATAAAATTGGACAGAGATAAAATTCCAGTGACAGAGATAAACCATAACATTCCAAATGTCAGTCTTTCAAAACACTACTCATCTTACAGAGCAATGTATATGTTGCAATTTCTCCAATTTCTTTCTGAGATTCACCAGTGGAAAATACTGCTTTCTTTCCTACTCCTCATATACCAAATTGTATTACAGCAATTATGGTACCACTTACATGGTATCATAATAATCAATTTAATCAACTTGCAAATGATTATAATGAGACTAATGCATTTGGCAGAAAGAAAAAACTTCACAATTCAGAACTCTAAAATATCCTTTTCACTGAGCTATGCTTCTTTTTAAATGCATTTTCCCATTCCAATTTAGTCTATAGTCACAAGACTATTAGGAAAAAGAAATAAAATCTTACCATTTCAGAAATTTCTTCAAATACTCCCAAGTTACCTTATTTTTTAAAGACCAATTTTCAAGACCTTATTTTGACATCTGAAACACCTAAAAATAGTATTTAATTATTCCCTAGTTCCTCCTCTCCTAGCAATCCAAATAACTTTAATGATAATGGATGATGAAGGCAGAAGCTTCAAAAAGAAGAGAGAGTGGCCTTGGCATTTCCACTACAGGTTTGCAAGCCTCTTGCTAAAAGAATAGCCACTGTGCCATTTCAAATTAGATGGGGCATAACCTTTAAAAGAATGATACCCACCCTCAGTCTACCTCCTGAAATTGCTTGGTAATTGGTGAAAATCTGCCTCCCAGGTTGGAGCAGCTACATGCATCTGAGGTAGCATTTGGTGATTTTAAATCAAGTTTCAGGTCAAATGTGTTTAATAGCTTCACCTTTCAAATAAACTTTTTTTTTTCATAGACTAAGTAACAGAGCTGACCTTATTCATATAATAAAATGTCATTCTGTCACAGAAGCTTGCAAACATTCCAAAACAGGCTCATTAGCAAATAATGATGCCAAAAGAGTAACTTTTAAAATGTCAGTAACAACATTTTATATTCTTTTGATAATTTGTGAAAAAAGTGGAATTACCAGAATTACAACTTTCTTCATAAAGTCAGAAAAATATATGTAAATTTTAAGTCATATTTAAAACATAAAGTAAATCAATCATTCTTTTTCCCAGTAAAGAAAGATATTTTAATGAGATTCTAAACTTTAAGTGATGTATTTACACAAGCCTTTATATATATAATGAGGACAAAAAGGTGGCAAAAATTTTCAGTAATAGGATTTTGATTCAAACTCTCACTTATTTCCAAATTACCTGAGAAACACCCCTCCCTACTCTACTCCCCCCCCAACACATATGTTGAATTGAAAACGTGTTATTCACCCTTAAAGGTGTCATTGTTACTTTGAGGAAGTGTTAATCTGTGATGAAATCCAGTTCAATAATTTTTCATATAAGAACATGAGGTTAAACAGTTTCCTTATCTGTAAGTAGAAATGAATACTTTAAAGAGGTTGTAGTTTTAATAAATAGTTTTAAAAACCTTAATAATAGTAAGTATAACTAAAATAATATTATGTAATGAGTCATTGAAATCTTTCTACAGTGCACAGCAGTTTAAAATATTTGAGAACCATATGAAATGAGTTAAGTAGACATGGTTATTAGAGAAACTGCTTCAAACCTTAAGGTAAAATACTGCACCTACAAGAAGACATGGATCACTATCATTAATATTCACAAAAAAGAATAAATGTCCATGTTTAAAATTACATCTTTAAATAATTTCATCATTTTAGTCTGAGATGATTCAAAGTATCTATTATTTTCCTACGTTTCAAAGGTCAGGATCATTTCCTAATATTTTTAAAATTGCAAAAAATAAAACCTGATACTGTAAGAGTAATATTTACAAAGACAATTCATTGGGTATATCTGCCAAAAGATATGCTATGTTTTGGTTCATCTATTTTAACATAGAATCACTTTGTGCTACATCAGATTTTGGGTATGCACTAGAAAATTATGTTTTATACTATTCTAATTTTATAAAACATAAATTATTATCCCATAGTATTAAAACACCCAAATTAAATTTTGAGAAATTAGATAGAAGTAGACTAAATATCTTCAATATTAGTTGTTCCAAGGTATTCTGATCGCTATAATGACCTTAAGCAGAGGTTGATGGTTATCACCTTTACACAACCTTTAAGTCTATCTTATAAAGTTCTTCATCATACCCATGATATAAGATTCTAAAAGTTCTAAAATCTCAGGAAAAAAATAACAACACACAAAAAAACGGAGAAATTATTTGTAAATCATAATTACATTTTTCATTAAATTAGAAGAAACTTAAAATAAAGTCCATGAAAGAAAATCATGTTTTGTATAAGATACACATTATGAATATTTTGTTTTCACCTTTGGGATATTCCAAGTAAAAATGGTATAAATATAGATGGCTGTCAAACAATCAATATAGTTATACCACAGAGCTATGAAATTCACAACAGTATGTTACTAAGATTAAAATAGACACATTTGAACTTTGGGACAGAACACAGTCTAGAAACAAACATTTGTATAAACAGTGAATAAGTATTTGACAAGGAGTCATGAGTATTCTTTGCAGAAAGGATAGTATCTTATGTAAATGGTGTTGGAAACCTGTATCACAAGCAGAAAAATAGCATTGTATCTCTGTTACACATTGCCCACAAAAACCAACAGAAATGAAAGACTTAAACTTGAAGACTATAAATTGCCTAGAAGAAAATACAGTGAAAAAGAGCCTTGAGCATTAGCCATTAGAATATGACATACACCAAAAGGATAAGCTGCAAAGGGAAATTTAAATGTGTGCAACTACATCATATCAAAAATCTTTCACACTACAAAAGGATCAATCCATAAAATGAAAATGCAACCTATATGATGGGATAAAATATTTGCAAAATCTGCTTGAAGAGGTATTGATAATCAAAATGTATAAAACATTCATATAACTCAACAATAAAAAAAATCCACAAACAATATGGTTTGAAAGATGAACAGTGGATCTAAATAGATATTTTTCTAAAATAGACATCCAAATGCCCAGAGGTACATAAAAATTTGTTCTGCATAATCACCATAGTCACAATCAGCGTAATAAACAAATGAATAAAGACACACACAAGACACATGGGAAAGAAGGGAATATTGCAATTTATGACAAGAGCTTGGAATTAGAAGAAATGGAAAGAGGTTGGTCAAAGAGCACAACATTACAGTTATCAGATCATAAGTTCTGGAGCCTTAATGTCCAACATGATGACTGTTTTTGGCAATACTGAACTTACTACTAACAAAGAAAATCTCAAATGTTCTTTGAACACACACTAGTACTTATATATGAAAGTATTAACACTCCTGTAAAATTCACTTTCAATATTCAACTGTGTAATTCCAATATACATGGTTGTAATCAACACATTGTATGCCATCATCTTACATAATTCTACATGCCAAATGTATCTTAAGAAATTGGAAAAATTATAAAATTTTGCTATTATTTTGCAACTTTATTAATCTTAATAATTATTTAGATAGCAGTATATGTTGATAATCATGCTTTATTGCTTTATCCATTGTCATTTTCTACTAAGGCTGAACAACTTTAAGGTAAATACTTGGCTCTTAATTCCAGAAAGTAGCTTGTCATTATACAACATTTGATGCTTGCCTAATTTGGTCACAAATCACATTTACCACAAGTAATCAAAGTAGAAGATAAATGCATTATTAATCACGTCCACTAATATACACTTAGGTATTTACTAGTGCAAAAAAAGTTTTAAAAATATTTGCAGCAAGAGAGAAGTCCATTTTCCAATAAAGAAGTTATTACAATAAGAAGTGGAAAATATCCGATCCTGTCAATATAAATATGGTGATTGATATTTCTTTTTATTTGCACCAATATCTCAACTTTAGTTTTTCCTGGCTTACAATGTATCCATGGAAATTTCACAGAATGCTGCATACAGACTGACCTTTATTTCTCACCAAAGAAGAAAACACAGCTATTTAATATAAGATACAAAGAAACTGAACTATGGGTACCCTAGGTAATTCATTTTTCAAATATGTATCATTTCCTCTGTCACAAATACAATTTTCCCCTTTGTTATAAAAATAACTTTGTGTTCTTTAATTTATCCATAAAGACATTCAAAATGGGCTTACCTGTTCATTTCACTTTATATCATTACTGGAATTTCAATTCATATGGCTTTCTTTGCTTTACTGTCCAATTATTCAGTGGTCTATTTCGAATGGATAGCAACATATTTCTTTTTATTGTATTTCCAAATAATGCCCTTAAAGATTAGTGGGCTTAAATATTATTTAATTATTTATTTAAAGGGTGTTGTCCTGATTCTATACAGTATTATATACCAAAGGATTTTAATTAGATAGCCAGTTTCATTACAAATAAAGAGTTATAGAAAATGTACATTACCAAAAGTGCACTCATACAATAGATTTTATTTTGCATGATAGTTTTTTCACCTGATATTGAAAGTATGAAATTAAAGAAATCTAATTATCAACTTTTCTGAGAATGAATTTAGCCAGTGAGTGAACACTTGGAACATGAAGAAATCAAATCAGTTAGTTTCAAAAAAGTAGAATAAAATCAGTTAGTTTCTTAAAATATGAGCAAATGACTATAGGGCTATATAGTACTCCAGTTCCTCGTGGTCAAGAAGCATCACATGGTATTTAGAACAAGGATCTCTATGGTTTAAGACAGGACTGTGAATCACTGCATCCTAAGATGATACCAGCAGACAATGATAAATCGGTTTCACTTTGAAACCTAGAAATACAGGTAAAACAAGAAACTTTGTACATAACAAGTGGTATAATCAGATGTTTGTTGCATTAGTTACCTTAAATTTATAAGGTTTTTACATTGTGAAATACAAGGTATTACATTGTGAAAATCAGAGTGTTGCCCAGTAAGTACCTTAACAAAACTAAGCGAACAGGGGAACTTAAACCACAGAACTTTATTTCTGTTACTGTTCAAGCTACAAGAAGTCCAATATCAGGTTTTCACCGTGGCCAATTTCACCATGACTGATTTCTGATTTCTAGACACAGACACACACACACAGAGAGAGAGAGAGAGAGAGAGAGAGAGAGAGAGAGAGAGAGAGAGAGAGAGAGAGAGAGAGAGATCTGGACTTTAGTATCTTCTTCTTATAAGGAGATTCATACCTTCATGAAGATCTCATAATCATGAGTTCCTCCTCTAAATACCATCACAATTGGGAGTAAGGTCAATATATCAATCACAGTTGGGGAACAGGACACAAATTAAGTCATTAGTATTCAACAAATGAAGTATATTTATAATATCCAATAGTGGAAGAAATTATTTTCCCACCCTAAGTAAGAAGAATGATGTAGAAAAGTGTGAGCCATCCAGTTATAAAGTGAGGAAGTGATAACAGAACTCAGGTAGTTGTGTCTTAAGAATCTGCTTTCACACCATTATACCCCTTAGTATTTAAATGACACAAGAACAATAAACATGGAATTAAATAGCCCCTGTTTTGGAAACTGACAAGGAATATTAAGTGTATGTATTAGTTTTGACAATATAGTCCTATACATAGATCTCTGACTGAGACACTGAATAAAAAATTTGCTTTTAGCACTCAAGTTTAGATAAAATATGTAATGAGAGTTGTAACTACAAGTGACCTTAAACATATCTATGTGTATCTCACTGATTTCATGTGTTAAGAGCCAGTTCGAAAGGATTTGATTAAAATTTGAAATTAAAAATGGATCTCGATAAGCAGCGCTAATTATGAATATTAATAATGTCTCCACTGGTTTCAATTCTTAGTGAATGGAACAAATGGGGGAAGTCATGGCTTCTGTATAGAATATGTGGGGAAAAAGTCATAAAGTAGAGAAATTTTTTGTATGAGAGTCAAAGAGTCCTTTTGAAACAGAGTGAGACTGAAACTCCAGGAAAAAAAGAAATTCACCAAAGTATAGTATATCCCGTAGGCAAGTTTACCCCCAGGAATGTGTGCTAATTCTGCGTGCAGGCAGGAGGCTGTGAATGCTGGCAAGTCCTATACAGACACCCACAGAGGGAATTCTGGAACCTGTGTACTTTTATAAAATCCAGTACAGATCAAAGCAGATTTGAGGGGCCCCAGCCCTCACATTTCCTCTTGGCATATTTGTCTGCTATGGGTCTATAAGGAGTAAGCAACAAAAAACCTACAAACTAAATGTAGGGGGAAAATGTGCATTTTTCAATCTTGTATAATCAAAGCTAGAACTTCACAAAGGAGAGGAAACCTACAGAGTATATACAAAGCTTGAAGCTAAGTGAAATTCTAGGAACAGATTCTTTTTCATGACTGCTACTCGGTTTCCACTCATCACAGTCTATTTTTAGATGAAAATTTATTTTATTTACATATTTTAATTGGGGTAAAATTTAATAAAGTACAGCCACTGTAGTTTTGTAGGTATTGCCACTGTAGCCAGCACGTCCTTGCTTGTCTCGGTCTATTCAAGATGCCGTAACAAAAGGCCATACATTGATGAATTAAACAAAACAAATTTGTTTTCTCAATATTATGAAGCTGAAAAAGCCAAGGGAAATCTTGCCACAACATGGATGCTCCTGACGATATGTTCACTGAAGTACCCCAGACACAGAGACCAAAATTGCATTAACTCACAAACACGGGAAATTTAAAATAGTGAAGCTCTTAGAAGATAAGAGCTTCTTAGAAGATAAGAGTTTAAAAGCAGTTTTCAGGGACTAGGACATTGTATTTAGATTTTATACCTTCAGATATTGAAAAGGTTTTCTCATAGATCTATCTATCTATCTATCTATCTATCTATCTATCTACTTATCTATGGTTATCATTTCTGTTTTCATTTAACATTTAGTTTAAATCCATAATCATATTTAAAACTGTGGTTTAAAAATCATTTCCCATAATTATTTCTTCTATTTCTATTGATCAACTAAATTTTTCCTAGTAATTTAGTCACACTTTTTTCTTTTCACTTGTCTAGTAAGTTTATAACATATACGATATTAGAAACAGAATTGTTGAGTATCTAAAGAGTAGCCATGTTAAATATTATTTAGTATTTAATTATTTTATATGGTGTTCTAAGTTTCCCAAGGATCACCGGTATTGTCTAAGACTTGCTGATAATCTTTTCAAGGATGAATCTTGTATAATTTTTGCTCTTTAACTTGATTAACCTACTGCCAAGACATAATCTCTCTGGAGTTACTTTTACATTTAACATGTATTTGTTACTCTGATTCATCCCCAGTACATTCTGTATTCTCTTTTCCAATTTAAATATTATAATCATTTTAAATAACTATGTTGAACAACCATGTGTGTCTATGTATATAGAATAAATGCATAAGTTTTCATGATTAAGCTGAATATGTATATTGAAATTCTATACTCAGTTTACTCAATTTTTGCATGGAGATCAAAGTCTTGACTTATAAGTACAAAAAATTCATTCTCATTTTTGGACAGTTTATTGTCTTAGTAACTAAGTTAGTTACTAACTATTCATTGGCCCAAATACAAATACTGAAAATATTAAAAATTAACCTGAATAACTTGATTCAAACAAGTGGTTATGTATACGAAGAACTTGGCCTGTGTGTGTACAAATGTGCGTGCTATGTTGTTTTGAAAGGATTACTACTAATGCATAGAAAGATAAATTGAGAAGACACAAGAGATATTAGTGTTTCCATATTTCATCACTTAAATATGATGCTATGGTTTCAAATGTCTTCAAATCAATTAATATATTTTGTTCTATATTAGTGTATATCTATTTGATTCTTATGATAGTCAATAAAATGCTCAAGGATTAGTCTTTAATAATAATTTTATTATTTCATTTAGATAATCTGTCCCTTTCCTACTAATATGAAAATTTTTGTCATGAATCTTTAATTTGAAAAGTCTATAGACTTTAAAGATTCAGTTACAAAATAAAAATTCTTTGGAAACTTACTTTCTGCCTTTGGTGTCCACATTTTCTTAAGAAAGATTTATGTATTAATTAGCTAACTTTAAGATGAAAGTTGATATAAATGAAACTAGCATAGGTGCTTCTGATACTTTAAATTATTAAAAAATTAGGATTCGTTTCAGAAATTGCTATCAAAAGTATATTCTCATCTTTGACATAACTTGGGAGATTGTTAGAAATGTAAAATTTTAGATCCCTATCCAGAATTATGATTAGAATCTGCAATTGAACAAGATCCCCACATGCTTCCTGTGCACAAAGAAGCTAATAATGTGAGATGAAGAGGACAAAGTAGGTGAGTATAGCCCCAGAGCATGTAAGGCACTGTCATAGACCTTTGTAATGTGAAGTTCAGATGATCTGCTTATGTCAGTAAGCACACAAATGACAATGAAAGAAGGTAAATATGATTTAGAAAATATTAGTTACTCAAGTTTTAAGTATTCTGAAACAAAAGTTCAAAAATATTATCAATGACATGGTGATTTTAGATGTAACAATTTTTGAAAAAATAAATATTGCATTTAGAGC
>PVHY01006944.1:0-70725 GCA_004024945.1 Uropsilus gracilis | reverse complement strand
AAAAAAAAAATCAAAAAGCAACTCTATCTGATAATTCCTGAAGCTATTCTGGTTTGATTCACTTTGGGCTTGTTGTCCGTCTCTAAACCAATTACAGTGATTTTAGGTGTACTGTTTCCATGTCATGTGTACAGTCCTGTAGTTAAGTAGTGTGATAACAACTGTACCTGCAGCATATAGATTGAGAAATCAAGATTGAAATTGCTCTCCTATGTAGATGTTGTGAAGAGACAGCATTATCATATGGAGGTAATTTGGTACTAGTTTGGGGTACCTTAATGCCACTTAACTGAAAAATCATTCTTTTAAGCCATGTTTTTTCCCCACAAATAACCAGTAGGTTATATAATTTTCATGAAGGCATGAGGGTTTTAGGTAGGAAAGAATTATTTGCTGTAGGTAGGCATTGATGCTAATAAGAGGATTCTAGCACATGCACTGCTATTGATCTACTAGAACAAATGACCTGTATCCTGTTAAAGATTTTTTTTGCAGATAAACTCCCTTCCCCATTTCACATGCTCATAGGACCTTGATTTTACTTTCCATGCCTACCACTTCCTGCCCTCCATTTTGACCTTTTTTCAGATTGTGGGCTATGATGAATAAATCTTTCATGGCTTTCTCTCTCTGTTACCAAGGAAAAATAATACATTAGTTTTGACTAGGGTGCTTGAGATTCTTCTAGGGCAAAATACATGCTATTTCCAGCACTTTTTTTTTTTTTAAGATGCTTTGTGTTCCGTTTAAATAGATTACATACCTTAATCTATTTAGTCATTACTCTATGATCTGTTTTTAGGTTCTTATTTCCTGTAAATTACTTCTCTATTTGTCTTCATTGGATCTTTCTTGATCCTGACCTCACTGGAGTACTTGATTCACTTCAGAATAAATAGTGCCTCAGAGTTTTAGTATTAAAAATAATATGTAATAATATCTGATAAGTTCAACCTTATGAGATACATGTATAATGATTATTCATGATTTTACTAGTAAGGAAAGTGAAGCTTAGATAACTTTCTTGGTATACATCAACTGGTCTCTCTAGCTCATGGCTCTAACTCCTCAGTTGCCTTCCTCAGCGTTTTATGTTAAAAATTTTCTAAGCTACAAAAAGTTGAAGAAATAGTATTTATATATTACTTATATTTATTTGCCAGTTATAATTTGGCACATCTATTGTATCTTTTATATATACATGTTTGAACTATTTAAAAATAAAATACACTGACCCTCAGGTCTCAATTCACTATCTTCTAAGAATAAGGAAATCTTTCTACAATGACAGATACAACTACAGTATAAAACTTTGATGAAGACTAACAATAATTTCATGCCATATGTATATATGCCCGCTTCAAAATTTCCTACTTGTCTCCAAAAAATGCTGTTTTTTCTCCAAAGTGCCCTTTGTAATTGTCTTTTACCACTGTATCACACCCCACTCCACCCCAGTTTAGAGTCCAGTCTAGATTCATGCATTGCTTTTTCTTTTTCTTATTTCCCTTCCTATCTTTCCACTTTTCTTTTTTTATTATAGACCAATTCCTTGCCTTTTGGGAGTAGGATGTTGAGAAGGATTTTTCATGATGCCTACTTAAAAGTCTGGAAAATTGTGTAATATAGTGCCTCGCAAATACTTTTGTATTTCCTCATTAAATTCAGGTTGAACACTTTGTCACTTAAACTTTGAAAGTTACACGCTTACTATTGGAGAACAACAGATATTTGTCGCTTACTTGGGTCGTTATTCTTAGCCATTAACGTCATATTGTTAGGAGTATCTTGCTTCTGGAAACCATTTTAAGCTATTGATGCAGTATAAAGGTGTTTTACATTCTCCTTGCAGAATAGTATACATGCTTTATCATTCTGCCCTGGCAGCAGAGATGGTAACCTTTAGTCTAGTGGTCAAACTTAAAGTTAGATCTAAAGCATTAATACCAACTCTTGAGTAGTAGTCCTCAAGCCGTTGAGAATCAGTTAACTGGAGAGCTTTGGAAGTTTTAACTTCTTTATGTTGGTAACCAGCTACATTTCCAGCCTTGTATATACGAGAAAGTTTGGGCTTATGTGTCTTAAGTAAATGATATTAAGATATATGACCGTTAAGTGGCAACACCTATATTTTTATCCAACTTTGTTTGACTCCAAAGATTTTAGTTTTAAACACTATACCTTAAGACCAGAAACTTAGCTTCTTACATGACACAGTCTATCGAAAGTCTTGAAAATTGTAGGAATAGATGACACCAAAATATTTTTGTTTTTGATTCTTTGATTCTAGGTGATAAAATACGGATTCTTAGTTTGTCACTCTATACTTTCAAGATGTTCCAGGCATCTTGCCTACTCTCAAAGCAGGAAGAAAAGAGCAAAAATCTTTTTCAGAACTCTGCCAGTGGTTTTACACCTATGACTCTTTGTTAGAATTAATTGCTGGCTGTCTTCTAATGAGACTGGGAAAGTAAATATTTAGTTTTTTTTGTTGTAATAGAGACTGGCAAGGGAAAAAGAAATTGAGAACTGTTGTCAAATTAACTTTTTAAACAGTGTGACACAAATAGTAACAACAAGAAAACGTTACCTTTAATAAGGTTTTGACTTAACTTCATTTTCCTGCCAGGTCACTTGTTGAGAGTCTGCTGTCTCCATTTTCTTACTGGATCTCCTCTTTTTTGTTGAAATTTTATTCTTGCATATTTGGAATTCAATGATTTGATTTTATTCACTACTCCCAGTTAACTTTTAGACCTTTGATCCTTCTAGAAAAGTTAAGAATGAGGGTGTGTTTTTCTTAGGATTCTGTGTTACTATTCCTCCTAATTTTTCTCTCAGTGTTTACCTCATTCTTTAATTGACCCATCTCTGTTTGCTTTATTTGCTTCATTGTTGTGTTCATATGATTCAGTTCTGAATCATTCAGTTCATCTCTCACTCTTTATTATGATGTCTGCATGCCTAATTTCTAGATCTGTCAGCCTTCTTCCTTTCCCCTAATTCCAGATAATTACTATCAGTTGTTCTGAAAACATTATTTTCTCCTTGCTTCAGAAATGTTTAATAATTTTCCGTTTCTTTTTATTTCTGCACACCTTGCTTACCTAATTACAAGAGTCTTCAAAATTTGTCTCTTTACCTTTCCAGGTTTCCCCAACCCCCTCATAATTTGTTGTAACTCCCAGTGCTGCATCCAGATCACTTCTGTAATAGATCATATGTCCTCCTCTAACCTAATATGATCCATGCCCATTGTATCAATGGGCATGACCTCTATCAGAGCTATCAGAGCTACCTGAAAGACAGACAGTCTTTTGTGTGAATTCTCTTTTGACTCCTCCCACTAGATGTGGCTCTGAGGACCATTTGGTGCAGTACATGGACACCATTCAATGTTGTATTCTGGAGAATGATGTCCCTGTAGTTCCCTAAGTGGGTGAATTGTTTATGCTCTTATAACTCCTACCTATGCTTTTATCTTGTTCTTCTTCTGTATGTCTTAACACATATTAAGTGTAGTTTTTTTTATATAAATTTTAAGGCCTTTATGGTATGTGGACTGTGTTTCTATTACCTGAATTGCCTACTGGCATGTAATACCTTGGTTATTGAAGTAGACACTCAAAAGTATTTTACTTACAAGAAAATGTCTGTAATATAACAGTAAGTCGTGTAAATTTAAGTTTTGAGTGACTTTCTTTCCTGCAGAGAAAGGTTAATTGATCCAAGCGTCTCACTGTTAACTGTTCACTAATATCATTTATTCTCAAAATAGGTATCCTGATTGGAATCCTGAGATCCTCCCATCAAGAAGGTAGTTAAGTTTTTTAATCATGGTATTATTAAAATTTTATTTTATTTTTTTAAAAAGTATTGTTTTGAATTGAACCCTTTGTTCACCATTTTTACTTTCAGACAACAGACAAATGCAACAACCTCTGAATCTTTCTTTTATTACCCCCTTTAATGTGATGACTCCCCTCTATGTATTACTATTTTGTGTCTTTTATAAAATACCATATGTATTTATTATATGATGTTTGTGAGATTGATAGTAAATACCCAGAAGATTGGGCCTGATGCTTTGCAGCTTTGTATCCTGTAGGGAGGGTCATTATTCAGAGAGAGAAAAAGAGAATAAAAGAACAGCAGTCAAAGGAATATTTATAGATGGCATCGTCTTTCAGGGGAAAATTGTTGAAAAACATTTGCTTCTCTAAGTCATTTTCTGAATTCTTTTATATAACTTAATACTTTGAAATCATAATTGGATATAATTTTGGTACAGACTAAACCCAAGAAATTTGCTTTTCTATAAATTAACAAAAACAGAGGAGGACTGATTTGTTCTGATTGTTTATTTTTTCACAAGACCGAATTTCATCATAACAAAACAGGTTTTAAGTAAACATATCAGAATTTGGTACTACAGAGTCTGTTTTTAAGAAAGTCATGTAATTTAACTTTCCATGAAAGTGCTGAATCTTGTGTGTGTGTTTTGTACTTTTTAGAAATGAAGGCAATCGAAAAGAAAATGAAACTCCGAGACGACGTTCTCATTCCCCCAGCCCTAGAACTTCCAGGAGATCAAGCTCAAGTCACAGATTGCGTCGATCTCGAAGCCCAATACGTTATATATATAGACCAAGAAGTCGAAGTCCTAGAATTTGCCATCGTTTCATTTCTAGATACAGATCTAGATCCCGTTCACCATATCGAATGAGAAATCTATATAGAGGTAGCCCAAAATACTATCGATCAGTTAGCCCTGAAAGGATAGTAAGGAAAACAGTGCGATCATCAGGTACACTTAAAATGTTGATTAAGTCTACTTATTTTGATTAATACTTTTGGGTTCTTTGTTTGAATTTTAGAAATTTCTTTATTTCTAATAGCTTGAGATGGTGGCATAAGCTACCAGATTTAACAAGAGTTGGAGTTTTGAGCTCTTTGTCTCAGCCTTCATTTTGAAGTTTTAAAGACATGAAATCACATGTTAGAATTGCTGTATGAAATCTGACCCACATCCTAACCTAATCCATTTTTTTTCATTTATTTTGTGGGAAAGTATTATCAGCCCATGCAGTTGCAAATTTAAAAGCCAAATGTAGACAAGCTTCTTAGTTTGCCTTAATGATTGATGTTTTCAGTGAATTTAAAAGTTTTTAAAATAATTCATAATTTTAACCTGTGCCTTAATACTGGTTTAGTGACTTTTTCAGAAGCGATTTCTATATGTATTATATTTAATATGAACTTTTCAGAGGTTTGCAAGATCTTTTCCAACTATGTTTGTGTTAAGCTGGATTTTCTTTATTACAACCAAAATAATGTTTCCAGCAGTTTGGGGTCAGGAGGAGTAAGAAAATTTAGGCATCTGTTTTTAAATCTAATCTAATAGTAAAATACTTTTTATATATATATATATATACATGTAATATTTGCAAATACACAGTAGTGCCACTCATACTATTTTTTATACTATTGATACATTTAACACAAAGGAGTCTTTTGATTCCTCAGTTTTTAAGAATGTAAAAAGATACTGAAACCAAAGGCTTGAGTATCATTGGTATAAGAGAAGCTTAACGAATAAAGGAATTCAATGTAAAAGCCTTTTAAGAAAGAATTAAAATTTTTAAATTTTGTGTGTATATACAGACTATGACCAGAGAATGGGTCTGCAGTAACTGCTTTGGATAGTTGTGGGATTGTTCTTTTTGTTATTGATGTGGAAAGATACTGTTCCTTTAAGTTCTTTTCAGTTAAAGTTTTGTTTATGTCCTTTTTGTTAGAGCGAAAAAAAGCATTGGAAGATGTAGTACAACGATCTGGGCATGGGCAGGAACTCATTAAACAGAAACATCTTGACGCAGGTGATAAAGGACACTTACCAACACTAAAATCTAAAACTGGATCGAAAACATCAGTTAAAACCTCTACCAAGAGCGATGCTGCTCGTTACAAATCTAAGAATCTTGACGATGACACCTTACCAGAATCTAAGCAGGTTTCAGATAAAGCTGTTTCTCTCCAGCGTAAGGTCAGTAGTTCTCTGATAACTTGGTGCAAGTGTATGCATGCATCTGTTGTGATAAAAAGGAAACTGAATTTTCTGAAGTTTTTAATTTTTATTTCTAAATAGTGACTTGTTAAATTATTTTGATAACAGACTTTCATTGCTTTATGAATATCATAAAAGTACAATAATTTAAAACTTGTAGCTTATTACAGATTGTAGAAAATTGGCATTACAAGTAAATTGCTCTGTGTTGAGGAAGTGAGTGTGATCACCAGTATTATCAATGATCTTTGTAATCTTTCCTAATAAGCTTTGAGTGTATCTGCTGAGAACTAGTCGTTTTCAATCTGCTTAGTACTTTTGGCAGTACAGTTCAGAAGTGAATTACTCTGTTGTTTATTGTACAGTAACCTGCTTTCTGGGTATAGATGTATTTGGTCTACTTGGTGTAACTATTTTGTTACAGTGCTTGCTAGGTATTTTTTTATTGTATATGTTAATCAGATTACTGTTGAGGTACATAATACATAAAAACATCCTTAGAATATAAGTAATATATATGCCAGGTTATCAAATGTTTAGTGTGTTTAATATTAGCAAGTTTTCAAATATTTAGGTACATTATTTAAATCCTTTCAACAACTTCAGAGTCTTGTCCCAAAGAGCTTACATTTTGAAGTATAATCCTAAAACAAGGTTTAATTACTGAATTTTGAAGACATTGGGAAGAAATGTTGAGTATAGGCAAAATTTTAGAATTAAATTAAGCGAAATTTAATGAAATTAGTCTGTCTCATTCTTTTCATTTTGTTCTAAGGCTTCTGGGTGGTGATAGTGGAAGTTTTTGAGTAAGTCAGTTTTTAAATAGATGAGAAATTTGATATTATGGTGCATTTGAATTTTATTGTATCTGGATTGTAAAATGTTGCCACCTATATAGATTACATTTTTAATGAAAAAGTGTACACAGCTATAATTTCAGCTTTATTAGTAATGGATTGTGCATATTCATAGTAAAAATACAAGATGCTTCTAAACAGAAATGAACATCTGAGTTGGTTACATATAAATTCTACCATTGTTGAGTGGTAAATATAAAACATATTTCCTACCTTTCTTTAGAACTTAATTTATTTAATTGTGCTAAAATACTTTGAAAAGACAGTTTAAAGGACTGACTAATGGTAGAAGAAACTATATTGGAAATTACTTGTATTGTACATTGTGACTTAACTTCAGTTTATTTTTAATTTTATCTCAAAAATAGCTTCGGAAAGACCAGTCTGTGCGTTATGGTTCAGTTCTTCTTATGTCTGATTTACCAGAAGATGGCTGTACTGAAGAGGACATTAGAAATATATTTGAGCCATTTGGAAAAGCTAAAGATGTCCTTATTGTTCCATATAGAAAAGAGGTGAGCCAGCCAGTCTATACCAAAAATGCAACTTAAAGCTGTTGTTTTAAAATCTGTTGTTGGATCTTTTAGCTGTTTTTACTACATGTAGAGTTGTTGGTTCAGAGTAATGTAAATGTTTAGGTTTGAATGAACAGCTTCCTAAGATGCTGTTTTATATTTCTGATAAAAGAGTTGGCACAAGATAGTATTTTCAACTTTGCACTCCATGGAATTGCTGCTACTCAGCTCTGTCATAAAACAAAGCAGTTGTAGATAATACATAATTGAATGATTATGACTGTATCCTGTTTACAGAAACAGGTAATATACTGCAGACTGCCAGCCATTGCTTTAGCACACCACTAAGGTTATAACAGAACAAATGGTTTTATTTGTATGATAACTTTTTTACATGAAGATTATATTAGAGGTCAGTAAAACTAGGATAAACCTTTGGACTAAGCAGAACTTGAAGTTTTGAGAACGTAGCTTAGGGAACAAAATTGTCTCTTCCTTGCAAGAAGACTTAAAAATTGTTAGAGCATCTAGAACAGGTTCTGCCTTGTGATATTCAGCGAGCCCTCCCTCTGTTTTCTATAAACCTGTCAAGAATTTACTCACCTCATTTTATCTTGATTATGGTATAGAAATTCTGTTGGATTATCTGTCCATTTTATATGTGAAAACATCCTACAGCTCAACTTGCATTTATTAAAAAAAAAAAATTAAGAACAACCCAGATTTGAGGAAATTTTATAGTATTATGTTCCACAAAGAAATATTAATTCTTGCAGAGAATTTAAAGTTAGATTTTTTTACTAAGAATGGACTACATTTTGTTTTAGGCTTACATAGAAATGGAATTGAAAGATGCAGCAACTGCAGTCATGAAGTACATTGAAACAACACCTCTTCTTTTAAAAGGGAAAACTTTAAAAATATGTTTTCCAGGAAAGAAAAAAACACAGGTAAACTCGATTTAAATCTTATGTTTCATTTATTTTCCAGTTTCCTTAATGTTTTTAAAGTATGGGTATAGAAAAAATGCATAAAATATGGATATTCAGTTACCAGATTGTAGTGTGTAAATTCAAGTTGCACTGAAATTAGTAACTTTATTATATATATATATATATATATATGCACACACACACACACACATTTAGCAGTATGAACAGTTAAATGACTGGTAGCAGACTAGGAGAAAGTGCTTAGAAAAATAAGCAAATATCTGTGAAACCTCTATGTAGGCCACAAACTAACTCTATGTTGGAAGTGTTCGCCTGTTTTGGAATCCTTACATTCCATGTTTTTCCCAGAAGTAACCCCTAACTTGATTTCTAATATTCATGGTTGAGTTTGTCCATTTTGAGCTTGATATGATGTCTTAAATAAGTCTTAAAATGTTTTAATTTTGGAGGGTTTCTTGTTTCCTAAGAAATATCAGTGTTTATAGGTTTAGTCTTTCTACATCATTACATGTGCTTTATGTATTTGTAGTTAATGTCTATAGAATTACTTAAAAATACCCAGTAATTGTGTGTGTTTTCATGTGTGTGTGCACACGTATGTAGTTATTTACTGAAGAAAATCTGCTTTATAGGTACTGATTTTTAAGAATTTGATTTGGATATTCAGTCATATCTGTGTATACAGATTTTCCTCATTCTTTTTAATTAACTTCTACCTGCTATTATGTTGTATTATATACTAGTGGCTATGTCAGTTTCTTATGGATTGATATTTAGGTTGTGTCTGTATTTTCATGTCTATAAAGTGGACTTTAGTTTTACTTTTATATATATGGCTTTTGTAGGCCTTCTTATGAATTTATGGTAGTATTTTTTTAAGGTGATATCTACAATAAAATGGTTAGTTTTTGCGTTTGCAATAATAAGTAGTACTAGATTGCCAACCAAGTGTCTGTAATTTAGTCTTGATAATTTATCCAAATATACTGATATTATCAGCAGCATCTGAACGTTTCCCTTTAAAATCTAGTATGTAAAAACTATCTGTATCTCATTTGCCTTTTCCTTATTGAAGTTCAGAATGTTTTAATTATAATTTAAATTATAAATCATATTATAGTTTATGAACCATAAATTATTAATTATAATTTAAATCATAAATCATAATTTAAAATGTGATTTATATGAATATATTATTAATAATTATAAATTATAATTTAAATCATAAAGTATAATTTATAATTTAAAATAATTACTATTTCTATTGCTAGTATTTTTTTAGTGAATTGTTTGTATCTTTTTCCATTTTTCTCTTGGGTTGCCTTTTTTAAAAATCCACCTGAAGGTATTGTATATTTTAGATACTAATTTTGTATTATATAGGAGAAGTGTTCTAGTCTGTTGAATATGTATATATGTGTGTGATAAGTTTCTTTTTAATGTACTTTCAACTTTATTTTTTCTTCTGCCTTTTTCCTCTGTTCCTTTTAGTCTATAATTTGAAAAATCTTTGAGTCTATTATTTGTTATGTAATGTGTGACAGGATCAGTTTTGTTTCCAAAATGGGTAGTGAGTAAGCCAAACACCATTTATGCATAATCTATTCTTGTTGATTTGAAAAACTATCTTTGTGTATAAATTACCCTATATACATAGATTTCATTTAGAAGCTTCTGTTGTATCTATTTTTGTGCCAGTGATAATATGGTTTCAGTTATTATAACTTTGTAACACTTGCCACTTTTTCTAATAGAATACTTTTTCTTTTTAAAATTTATTTTGATTAATCTTGAACACTACTATAATCGTTTCAAAGTCAGTTAAAGTTCTCTTAAAATTGTTACTGGAATTTTATTTTAAAAAGTTTTCCATGTTTACTGGGGTTAAAATAGGTTTACATTGTTGTAGCTGCTTTTGCTATTGTAAGTTTAAACTTCTACAAATGTGTTTTTCTACCGTGCCCATCACCAGTGCCCCAGTAATCTTCCATCCTGTTCTGTTGGGCTACTTACCTCCCCCACTTCCATCTCATCATCTTTCCCCACTGGTTACCTGAAGTTTCTCAGGCAAATGTTAAAAATTTATTGTTGGCTTGGTTTTCACTGACCCTTCCTTTCTTTATATTCCACATGAGTGAGACCATTCAGTAGTTGTGTTTCTTCTTCTAACTGACTTTGCTCAGCACCATCTTCCTCATTTCTGCGCATTTTCCTGCAGATTAACAGTTTGTCTTTTTTATAGATGAGTAGTTATTCCTTTTTGTGTGTGTATGTCCATTGCATTTCTCTGATCACTCCTTTGTCCCCAGGCACTTAGTCTGTTTCCATAGCTTAGCTGTTGTAAATAGGACCACTGTGAATATAAGAGTACATACATCCATTTGTTTTCTTTGGGTAGATATTAATGAGTTGAATTGCTGAGTAATATGGTAGCTCCATTTTCAATCTTTTGAGAAACCTCTATACTATTTCCCATAAATTTGGACCAGCTTATATCCCCAACAGTGTTGTATGAGGGTTCCTTTTTTTCTTCACTAGCTTTTATTATTTCAGGTCATTTTGTTGTGGGCCATTTTCAGAGGTGTGAGGTGGTATCTCCTTATGGTTTTGATATTCATTTCCGTGATGATAAATGGTATGAGCATTTTTTATGTGCTTGTTGGGCATTTGTATGTTTTCTTTGGAGAACTGTCCATTTAATTCTTTTGCCTGCTTTTTTATTGTATTGTTCTCTTTCTGTTGAGCACTTGAATTCTTTATATATTTTGGGTATCAGTCCTTCGTTCAATTTTTTAATGTGCAAATACTTTCTCCTGTTCAGTAGGAAGCCTTTCTGATTTGATGACAGTTGTTGTTTTTGTTTTTTGGTGTACACAACTTTTTTAGTTTAATGTAATCTCCTTTTTATTTGCATTTCCTTTTTATTTCCATTGGAGATGAATCCCCAAAGACATTTATCAAGCTGGTATTGTGTACTCTTAAGTTATTTTTGTATCTGATATGAAATGGTAATCTAGTTTCATTCTTTTGCATGTGTACTGTCTAGTTTTCCCAACGTTTGTTGAAGATATTTTCTCTTTTCCAGTGTATTCTCTTGACTCCTTTGTGTGGTAGATTAACTGTCGGAATTTTGTAGTCTCTAGCTATAATGAATTTGAAGCGTCAGAGGAAACCCAGGAGAGCAGGCATAGCCTGTTCCCCATTTCAACAAGGTGGAATCCGGTGACCACTGACTGAGTTCAGCAGTAGAGTCTCTTGTGATGTTTTAGGGCTCCCAGGGTACTTAATGTTAAAAGCCCATGGTCCTTCCACTGAACTAGCACCATTCCTGAATTACTGTTTCTCAGTTTTTCCTTCCCTGCTCGATTTCTCATTGTGCTCCTTACTGATACCCTGATCTTCACTTCAGCCTCATTCTGGATGTGTCTGCTCCCTCCTGCTGCTTATCTCAGTATTCCCAAGGGAAGCACTGACTGTCTTTCAACCAATCTGGTACACATTTGACTTTAGAAAATTCAGATACTCCTTATTGGGATGTTACTGGATATTATACCTATATTTTTATAATAATGATATTTTCTGTCTACAAGCTTTCCTTTATTTCTCCATTTGTTCAGAATTCCTTTGGTGTTCTTTGGCAAGTTTCATATTTCTTTCCATAACATTGTAACATTGAGGGTATGTTGACTTCATATTTAATTTATATTCACTAGTATATGCTGTAACTATTTCTTACATTGCTGTTAGGGAAAGAATCTTTTTTTCTCTTATGTTTCTAATTAATAACTACTAGAGTAACCTGTCATTCTAGTTTATAATTGTTGCATGCCACCTGTTTATTCCCACTGTCCTAATTTGGGAATAATGAATTACTAGGTGACCCTAGTTATTAATTTTATCATTTTTTTCACGTTCAAGTAACAGATATCACCCATTATTTATTTGACAATGAGAGGCTTATTGATTTCATAACAGGAAGTCTGCAGGTAGGTGATCCATGACTAGTGTAGGAACTGCATCCTATCTTCAGGATTATGACCTTTTATTTTTTTTCCTCCTATCATGTTGAATATGATTTTTCATCCTCAGTTAATGTGGTTACTATATTATCTTGTATTATTTCTGTCTTTCGAGTAGAAAGAAAGGAATAAAAATTGAGAACATAATGGGCTTTTATCCCTTCTTACCCCCCAACAATGAATTTCCCAGCAATTTTTATCTACATTTCATTTACCAGTACTGTGACAAATAACCACTAAGTGTAGATGGTAAGATGAAGTAAGAATTTGCGTAATTTAAGAACTTAAATTTTATCCTGAGGATAGTTAAATGTTACTGAAGATTTTGAACAGGGGCATAATATAATAAAATGGATTAGAAATATGCATCTGTAAGTTTTCTGCAGAATATATTTATCATTCAAATGACAAGTTTGGGAGATTGATTCAGAGGGAATAAAGATCATTAAAGTCCAACTAGAAGATACATCTTAGTCAACCTGTTAGCATAATAGTAATGGTTTTGGATGAATTTATAAGTTTGAGAATAGAAAGAACAATTAGCTTATGCAAGTGACTTACTTTGCTACAGGAAACGTTTTTCCTCACTTCTGCTAAACAGTCTGGAAAAGTAGGTAGACATCAAGGTACCCCATATTTCAAACAAATTTAAATAGCTTTTACATACCTTTTTCATAAGGTTGATAAGGTAGCAACATAAGCACGAGTACAGCCTTGATTGCTATACTGATTTACATATAGCACTGACTAGGAGAAAAGAAAAGTGCTGGAATCTAGAGAACGTGTCATCTACCTGTCAAAGACATTGGTGTTTTTCAGTTAAGTGTGGTTTGGGTAGCAGTGAGGATCCATTTTAGAAGGTGAGCTCATGACTTCTGTTAGGAGAGCAGCGTGCTCACAGATGGACTGGCAGGCATTCACAACAGACCTCTGGTGGTTGTAGGGTCTTCAGATTGAAAGTGTGTGAACAATCTTTTATGGTTTGTTACCACAGGGGTAGTAACAAGTTACCTGCCCAGAATAGGCTAGAAGCCCAAACTAGAAAAAAGAAGGGCCATGTTAATGTTTTCTTGGTCCAGATATTACTTCTGGCATGAACAGTCAAAACTAGAAAACCTTTTTTGCATGCATTTGGTATTTTTTGTTAGGACTGCTTGTGACTCTGGCTGTCACAGAACATTTTCTCCATTTTGCTGCTTCTTGGGATGAATAATAAAATGTTGCAGAAAAGGCAAGAAATTTCCCAAGTCCCTGTATTTAAACCTGAATGGTTAAAATCCGGGTTTGCAAAACTTTGGTGGAAACTCAGTTATGTTGTTGTTCTTTATCTGCCAGCATAGACCTCAGTTCTAAACATCGGTTCTTAACCCTTTTCAAGTTGCTGTCTCCACCACGATGCTAATACTTTGATGAAAGCAAATGCTTTTTTTTTTTTTCCCCCTAAAGAAAAGGGCACATATCTGTACTTACTAAACTTTCCTTAAAGTGGCAGGATTCCTTGATGTAGGAAAAGTAACATCACAGTCCCAAAAATAAAACCCAAAAAACCCTTCCAACTATTGATAGTGCTGCAACTCAACTCTTGTAAAAACAAATACAACTCCCCCACCCCCCCAAAAAAAAAAGATTTAAAAATTTTCAATTTAGTGTTTATCAACAGGATTGATAGGGAAATTGCATCTAAAATTTATGATCTGACACATCTATAGAAAGAAAAACTAGCTTATACAGTGATATTGAGAAGCAGAAAAACAGTGTTTGAGATTTCTGGAAAATTTATTGAGAAGATAAAACTGAAAGGATACAGTCAAAATTCAGATGAGCATTTAACTTCATTTTAGTTAAAAAGAACTTTTAAAAATAGCTGTTATGTGTCAGGTTTTGTGATATCTGCAGAATATTAGTGGCAAAACAGATCTGTTTCCCCCCCTTTTTAGGAGCTTATGATGTATGTACTTGTAAGATTAAAGAATCTAAAATGGTGGGGAGGCAAGACATGGTGGATATATCTAGGAGACCCACCATACATGTAACTGGACTCTGGAAAGGACACCACTTATATACTGGCAGAGATTTTTAATTTTATAGCTGTGCAGGTAGGAACAGTATAATTGTACAAAGAAATGGCTTAGCCTTATATAAAACAGGGAAACACTCTCAAGGTTGAATGGCAGAAGATCGGTTCGTTGTAATTCAATACATCTGTTTAAAGTGAAATTCTAATCCGTTGGACAGTCTTCTCAGACATGCTTGAGCTCAAAGTATTGCATCATGTATTCTTCCTAAAATACTACTACCAAGATCAGGAATTTAAGAAATGGATGTTACATTGTATGATATGAGCTACATTTTTTCAACATAGAATAAAATCAAAAGTATTGATTAAAACTACAAAAAATAAATTTGGTCTAAAATGTATCATCAAAAATTGGCCTGTGGGGGAAAGGTACTGTCTGTATTTTTAAACATATATGAAGGAACACAGTAGTTGTAAATTTCTTTTAAAATTGAAGATAAGTGACCACTAGTCACTGACTTCTAAATCATTGAGTGGGTTCGATGTTTTAACCAAAACAAAAGGAAGTGACAAGAATGCCCCCCCAAAACAGAAAATGTAAAATAACATGACCGTTATTATAAAAGTTCAGATTCATTTAACAGGTACAGCTGGGCCTTAAAAAAGATGGTAAGATGGGCTTGACATGCAGGTCCATGTCACATATATTTTCTTGTGAACTTAGGGGTGTTGGTATATATAATATAGTGCTGTAAATTTATTTTCTCTCTCTAAGATTTTCTTTTCTCTAGCTTAGTTCATTGTAAGACTATAGCCTATGGTACATGTCACATACAAAGCACGTGTTCATCAGCTGTTCATGTTATGTCAATGGGGAACCAAAAATTATATGCCGAATTTTGACTGATTTGGGGTTGGTGACCCTGTGTGTTAGTCACAGCTTTGCTGTATTTACTGAATGTTCACCAGTCGCCAAGCATGGTTTTATCTATCTAGAGATTTATTCTATCTAGAGAGAGAATTGTGTATAAATCAAGTCCCAGTTTTTATAGGGTTGACTTCAAGAGGTAGGGAGATCTGCAAGGAGATGAAAAATAGATACTTATCATGTCTGTTAGCAGCACGTGCTGTAGAGAAAAATAGCAGAATAGGGAAATTTTCTTGTTGAGGAATGTGAAACTGGGCAACTTTGAATAGATTGTCATGGAAAATTTCATTAAAAATATGTTATTTGAATTAACATTTGAAGGAGGTGAGTGAGAGCATTCCGGACAGAAGGTATAACAATTGCAAAAGACTTGAAATCCACACTTAACACAGTTTATTTGAGGAGCATAAAGCATGCTTGGTATTGGAAATACGAAAATGCAGGAAGAGGTATGTAGTAATTTGGGATAGAAGAAATCAGAACATATGGTATAAATTTTTATAGGCCTTTGTAAATACTGGCTTTTTCTATTGATCAAGAGGTTTTCTGTCTAGGAATGGCAAGGTTAGTCTGGTGATTCTGTTTTTAGATTAGAGTTGGGGTAGGTGAAAGGCCATGATAAGTCTGTGGTAGTAGTCAAATAAAAGATGTGCTTGTAGATAGGACAAGGGTGATAGCAGTTAGATACCTGGTATATTCTAGTGCTATTTGAAATAACAGTTTGAAAAAATAGTTATAAAAAATGTGGATGAGTGGTATAAAGTATAATGAAAACTTGTACTATGTAATCACAAGTTTAACTAGAAAAAAGATCAGCATTTATAAAGTGTTAAGATTTATGTTTTTATTGTACTTATGCTCCTATTTTCTAAATTGCTTTTTATTCTTGATCTGGAAGAAACTCAATTATTATTTTTTTTGGAGACTAGGTCTTGCTATTTTTGCCCATGGAACCGCAGGCTCTCGTTGCCCAGGGTACCACAGACTCAAGCAATCCCCAGCCTCAGCTTCCCAGGTAGCTGGGATTACAGGCACATGCCACCACGCCCAGCTATTTTTTGGAACTAGGTCTCACTACGGGCCCCAGGCGGGACTCGAACCGCAATCCCTAGCCCTGGCCGCTTCATAGGCTGAAGCTTACAAGCACGAGCCACCGTGCCTGGCCAAAACTCAATTTTTAAAAATATTTTTCCTTTATAGAACAAAGAGGTGAAGAAAAAGACTTCAGATTCAAAGAAAAACTCTGCATCTGCTTTAAAGTAAGTTCCATGATTTCATATGTGAAAATAAATGTATAATGAATCAAGATTATGTATAATGAATATATGTAAAATGAATGTATAAAGTCAACTTTAACTTTAAACTACATTTTAATATATTTTATCACCTGCACTCCATTTTAAATGGATGTTGTTTGCAGTGAATTATTTTAACTGTTTGGATTTCAGTTTTGGGTCTTTAGGTGTTTTAAAACTTGAGATTTCTACCTTTGCTAATTTTTTTCTTATTTTAAATAGAAAAGATACAGATGCTTCCAAAGCTGTTGAAACTGTGACTTCAGCTTCTGCTAGTAAGTTGTTGTTTTTTGTAGTTCTTCTCCAAATTAGTGTATTTTGTCAGTTAATTAGAAATTTCTTGCCAGATGAAGCTAGAAAACCATTTATTGTTTGGTAGAAATGACCCAGTTTGACCCTTGTATTGAGCTAGTGGTTAATAGTCTGATACTGTGTAACTTTGGAATCACTTCTGAAAGAGATTTAAAAACTCATTTAGATAATATAAATAAATAGTTGTTGAAATTAGGTTTGCAGTACTTTCCTTTATCCCCTCAGAATAAACCCAGGAAACAAAGTGTAAAGGTATGTTAAGATTATTTCTCTGGTTCTTTTTGATAAACAAATAGATATTATTAGACTTAAGTGCTAAAAATTATTTCATTTACATTCTGCAAAACACGTTGGGTCTTAATTATGACTAGCTAAATAAACCCTGCATACAATTTTAATAAACTTGGTTATCTCTTCCCTCATTTAGCTTAGGATTGGAAAGGTAGAAGAAGTTATTGCCAGAGCATGCACTTTGGAGTGTATTGAAAATAAGCAGCTTCATAGTAAAAGGACATGACAGTGAAGCTAAAGTAAAGTGGACATTATATACATTCAGAATGTTAAATTGTAGCTTATATATTCTCTGGTGGGTGTTTGGGTGTTCTGGATTTTTTTTTTATATATATATAAATTTTTGTTTTTTTTATTTTTATTGAAAACTAATATTTAAGTGACTTGAAAATTGGATTGTATAGAATCTCATTTTGAAACTGGGTGAATAGAAAAAAAAAAGACCTTTTGACTTGAACTTAGAACACCTCTGCCTGCTTCTTCCTAGGAAACAGGCTCTAAGCAGTTAATTAGCATTTTTACTGTTTACCAACTATTGGTATGTAAAAGTCAGCTACCAGCTTCTCTCAGTCCCCCACCCCACTTAAAAAAGAAAAACTTAGAAACACAGTTTAAATTTTAGACTAGTTTGCCTCAGTTTATCCTCTTTTAGACTTTTGTGGGTTGTTTTTTTTAATCACCCCAAGCCTTCTCACCAAAATTCCAAGCCAAAGCAAGACTCTCAAGAGTGCAGACTCATTACTAAACTAAGTGATATCTTAATTACTGCTAAAAGAAACATATGTATGTAACACTCCGGTTCCTTTAACATTGTCCTAAACCTTTCTCAACATTGTCCAAAGTCGTTTGTTCAGATTGTCTAAAAATCCTCAATCTCTTAGTCCTGATCATCCCACCAACATCAGTCAGTCAGTTCATCTCCATGTGCTTGAAGACATCTTTTCTTGGCATGCTCCAGCTCTTTCATGCTGTCTTTTTTTTTTGTCCTCCATGTAGTAAAAAAAGGCTCTATAGTACCAGAACTAGCAAAGTTTACTTTTTTTTTTTTTTCAGGCCTGACTTTTGCATGGCTTCTTCCAACACAAGTCAAACTCAGCAAAACAAACTCCAACACGGAGTTTAAATCTTCAAACTCCTTAACTTCCTTTAACAGATACACTCTTTTAGCCTAGGCCAGGCAAAGGCTGCAGGCCCAGGCCTTGGCCACATGGCCAAGCTCACATGGCTCGCATCTTCATCCTCCAAAGTCCCTAACTAAAATGCCTCAAAAAAAAAAAAAAAATTCCCATTCTGTGTTTTAACCCTTTCTATATATTTTCTCATTTCTGTTTTTCTGCCTTTGAGAAGCAGCTCCTGAGTTATTACATTACCAAAAAAAAAAAAAACAAAAAACCTTGTTTTACTTTTTCTTTCCCCTTGTATCTTTCTAAAAGAAGATCTTTATTAAGGCCATTCTCACATTTTAGCATGTCCTCCTTAAATTTTTTAATCTTAAACAGGAGACAGTGACACCCAGGGACCCAGGCCCCCTATCAATTTTATAATAATTTAGTTTGATTCTTTCTGAATTAAATGGGAGTCAGTGATGAAGGTGAGTATAGATGGATTCTGGAAGGCAGTAAAATTTCATGAAGGTTTTATTTTATTTATTTTATTTTTTTTGAGGCTAGGTCTTGTTATTTTTTGCCTGTGGAACCGCAGCCTCACAGTGCCTATGGTACCACGAACTCAAGCAGTCCCCAGCCTCAGCTTCCCAGGTAGTTGGGATTGCAGGTGCGCGCCACCACGCCCAGCTATTTTTTGGGACTAGGTCTGGCTATGTTGCCCTGGGCAGGACTCAAACCGCGATCCCCAGGCCCCACTGTGACTTCATAAGCTGTCGCTTACAGGCATGTGCCTGGCTTGATGACGGTTTTAAATGTGAACATTTGAACATGTAATTATAAAGAGGCAGAATATTTGTTCCATTAATAAGGTAATGAGATAATAAAATTAAGGAATCACTTTAATACAACAGATTTTAAAGTTGTGTTTCGAAGCCTTTTAATTTGACGCCGTTAATAACAGTTCTACATTTGTGTATTGTGAAAGAGTTGATTCCTAGAGGATGTTTTGGATCAGATAAAGTTTGGGATATGTATTACAATCTCTTTTTTCCCTTAAAAATTTGCAAAACACACTCACCTTATAAAGTTCTGCAAGAAAGAAACTTAACTTTGTTTAACACTGTTTCCAAAGCCTGACCAGAGCATGTCCCATTATTTTTGTGTGAGCTGTAGTAATAACTGGTATAGACGCTGGGAAATTGCCATAGAGGATATAGAACTACTAGCTATTTAGTATTCTTAATTTAGATTGGATGAAGAAATGGAAAAATCTTATTGAGAAAACATAGTTGGGATTAATTTCTGCTGGATTAGTTCCTTAAAAAGATTAATCAAAATGATGTGGGATGGGGAAAAATTCTAAATTTTATTATAGATAAATTTTGTATTGACTAGAATAGAAAATGTAAAAGCATAAATAAAATTTTAAGATTTTAGACTAGATGGATTTTACTAGAAGAATATGTTAATGTTGATTAAAATAGGAAAACTTGGGTGTAGTGATTTCTTTAACTTTGGGGAAATCTATGAATTTAGATTTTAATGTACCTAAATTTCAGCTTTCAGCAAATATCTATTGGCTCTTGGAAATACCCTTTCGTAGTAGACTGAAGGATAAGAACAAAATTTTAGTCTCCTTTGTTTGCTCTTCTTTTATTGTTCCTTAATGGTTTTCCTGGAAGTCTGTTTTTTTTTTCTGTTATGTTTTTCTTTTATCATTGACTTTTTCCATGTGTTTAAGGACCAGTGATATATCTTATCTATACACACCAATCCCTTACCCCTTCAAGTTTGCTACTCTATAATTTTCTAACAGTCTGGAGTCATAGAGATGGAAATCCATCAGTAATCTTTTCATCCTATGTTCTCTTCTGTCATACCTATTTCAAACTTAGGCAACATCTGTTTTTCATCCATTGAGTGAATGGAACCTACCTCAAACTATCTTTCTCTGTAACTGTATCATGTTTATAATTTTCAGTTCTGATTTATATTTGAATTTCTGAAGATAACCTTTTGATTGGTGTTTTTAAATTCGATTTGCCATTATTCACACAGTTGCCCTGATGTCTCTTTAAAGCAGATTTGACCATTTCAGTCCTAGTGACCCACTGGAGAAAGCCCAAATTCTTCAGCATTGCATAAAATATTCTTTTCCTTTTCCTTTCCCAGTTTGCATTTTTAATCTCTTGTTATTCATCTGTATATTGTGTTGGTTACTCAGAAGAGTTTATTTTCCAATTTTGGTGTCATTTTTCATGTCTTAGTATGGATGCTCTCATTTTGTGTGTAATTGTCTGACTTCTGGTAAAGTTTCCTTAGCCAAAACTCCTTTGGATTGTGAGGGGGTGCAGGATTGGATAAATTATGTTTTATCCTTTAAGACTTCTTTGTGATGCTTTCCTCCAGTACCCTAGGCAGTTAGAAGTGATACTGAGTAAATCACTTAGCTTTAAGTAAGTCAGTCTACTCATTTGACTAGATTGTGTTTGTAGCTTTATATTTTATTCTTTATATCTAGTGTAATGTAAGGATTAATGAATTAACAGTTGTAGGAGGAAGAGAACAGGGATACTTTAAACCATGTTTCTAGTGTTCCAATTGAAGTGAACCAAAAAAATTTAAGTCAGTTATTTACCCAGTAAAATCACTCTGCCCAGCTAGTTCCCACATACAAGTTCCAGCATACCTGTAAGCATACCTGGCATATTCTGTTCCTACTCATAGTTGTCAGAGGAAAGGAAAGCTTTCTCTAAAATGGGGAATGGAGAGAGGGAAATCAGAAAACAGGCTAATACTGACATACCATCAGAATAGCTAACATAAGAAAAAGTAATACCAAATGCTGTTGAGGATATGAAAAAACGTGTCCATTGCTGGTAGAACATAAAGTGTTTTGACATTTTTGAAAAGAGCATGGAAGTTTTTTAATGAAACTAGACATGCTTACCACAGGACTTGCCGGTTAGATGCTTGGGCATTTATCATAGAGAAATGAATTATAGTCACACAAAAACCTGCTCATAAATATTCATCACTGTTTTATTCATAATAACCACAACCTGGGAACAATCCAAATGTCCTGTCATGGCTAAATGGTTAAACAAACTGGTATATCTGTAACATGAAATACTGTTTAATGTATAGGGACAAATTGTTGATACATGCAGCAGCTTGGTTGGACTACAGAGGAATTACACAGATTGGAAAAAGCCATTATCAAAAGTAAAGTTTCCATTTTTATTCCTCTCTTGAAATGATAAAATAAAGAGCAGATAAATGATTTGCCAGGGTAGTTATAGGCAAGAGAGAAAGGCTGCTATTAATTAATGAGTAGCAGGAAAGATCCTGGTGATGAATCTGTTTTGTATTTTGTGGTGGTTACAATAATTTACATCTGTGTGATAAAATTTCATAGAAATATACATTGAGAGCACATGAAATTAGGGAATTTTGGTCGTGTGCGGTGTCATGTGCCTTTAATCCCAGCTACCTGGGAGGTGGAGTCTAGGAATTACTTGAGTTCACGGATTCAAGACTACCCCAGGTAATGTAGTGAGACTGTCTCAAAAAAAAAAAATTAGGGAATTTTGAATGTTGGTAGGTTATATTGACGTAAGTTACCCATTTGTGATGGTTTATTGCAGTTATGCAATATCATTAAACTGGACTAGAGTATATTAATTCTTTTCCTTTTATTTCTTAAACTCTGAATTTACATTATTTCAAATGTTGAATGTTTTAAATCACTGATAAAACTAAGTTAAAGCTAGAAAACTAATTTAATTGTAGTAAATAAAAACTACCAATAAATATTGGTATCAATTTTTTAAGTAAAAGTTTAGCTTTTTAAGTAAAAGTTAGCTTGTGGTTTTGCAAAACATGGTATATAAATAAAGTGCTGTGCCCAGAAGCAAAAAGATAAAGCCTGAATATCTTAGTTCAGACCACTATATCCGACAGAGAAAGATAAATTCTGAAAAGGATATTTGGTAAAGTTCAGCATCCATTCCTAGCATTACAAAAAAAAAATTGTTAAAGTAGATGGCTCCTTCTGTAATACGATACAGTTTGTAAATACATACTTTTATTTGTATACATGCAAATATGAACGTCCATCAAGCCTGAAAAAACTGACCAGGTAAATTCTGCAGCGGGAGAGTATTTCTATTCAGTCCAGGCTACTGTTGCAGATAACAAAATTTGTTACTGAGTTTAAAATTTAGAGTAGTTTCATAAGTTGCATAAATAACAGAAGATCAGTAAGACAGAAGGAATTCCAGAGATATATAAGTCCATTAAATGATTAATGATTAGGATGTTTTTTATTAATCATCTTGTTTACATACTTATGTACATAGATGTATAAATACATGACATACATATATTCATTACATCATTGCATTCCCGAGCATTCTCCCTCCAGCTTACCACCTATGAACCTTCAACTTGATCTTCTTGTGCTCCTCCCTTCCCTGATTTCTCCCTCTCTTCTCCCCCTCCCTCTCCGTAGATGCCTGCCCCAGTTCTGTTGTTAGCTTATTTTGACTTTTTCTTGGCCTTTGCTTGTTATTTCTGTATTCCATCTATGGGTGAGACCTTCTGATTTCTGTTTTTTTCTTTCTGACTTATTTTTGCTAATATGATTCCCTGTAAGTCCATCCATGTTATCACAAGTGCATCATGTTTGTCAGTTTTGATTGCAGATTCATATTCCATTGTGTAAATACGCCACATCTTTTTCAATAGTTCATCAGTTTTGGGGCATTTGGGTTGTTTCCATATCCTGGCTACTATAAATAGTGCTGTGATAAACAAGGGGATATTATTTTAGATTAGCAGGGGAAAGATCAATTATCATTAAATTGACTAGCCATTTTTTAAAATAAAGCTCTTAGAGTAAATTATCGATGACTCAAAGATTTATTGTCAAACATATGAAACATATGTCAAACATATTGAAAGAAAATGTGTGGAGAAATTTTTTTAAGTAATCAGTGAGGAAATTCTTCCTAGCATGAAGACAGTTGACTATTTATCATATAAGTAATCTGTGAACTCAAAAAAAATTGTTAGCTCTTGGATGGACTAATTTTCTTACTATATTTAAAGAGCTCTAATAAGTAATAAGAAAACTCTTGAATAATCCAGAAGAGAAATTGGCAAATACTGAAATTAGGTAGATCACAGAGAAGGAAGTAAAAATGAATGAAATGTGAAAATCATTGCAACTCGATTATTCCCTCAAAGATTAAATCATGCCAGTTTTTATTTTAGATTAGAGCCATTACTAAGTTCTCTGATTTTACCATGTTTGTGTGGAATTAGGAAGACCCCACTCTCATATGTTGTTGATGGGAATTATAATTATTACGACCTGTTAGGAGAACAGTTTAATGCTAAGTGCTGAAAATGTAAAATCTATGACTTTCATCTGAACAAACTCATGCATTTCTATAAGTGTAGTTCCATGCTCCATCCAAAAAATGAGTATAAGGATTTTCTTGTAGTGATTTTTCAAAATCATTGAATTTCAGAATCTTTTTCCTCTTTCCTAAATCTTAAATGATGTTGTTTTATAACTTGATTCTTTTACTTTCTTGTTATTTTAGCCAAAACTGGACAGACCAAATCTGCAGTCAAAGTGAATAAATCTTCAGGTATATTTTGTATTAAAATTCTAGACTTCAAATTATTTTAAAAGTAGTTTTGGATTCCATTTCATATAGTATGTGCTGTGTATTTTTAATCTTTAAAATGATAGTTACTTAAGAAATACTAAAAAAAGATTTTATAAATAATGGTCTTTCTTTGTAGTAGTTATCAAAAGAATATACTATAACATGGACATGGTTTCTCTAATGTCAGAGATAATTTCCTTTTTTCTCATTTATTAAGGTCTTCTCTTCATTTATTTTCTTTTATAAAGTAACCCAAATAACAAATGTAGCAGCAAATTATATTCTCTTCACACTTTTTTTTGAGCTATACTGATTTTTAACGTTACTAATTTTTTTCTCTCTCTTTTAGATTTATCCTCTATTCTTCTTTGCCTCCCATTTCTGCTAGATGATGGTTAGAGTCAGGGTTTGTTTGTTTGTTTTTTTTAAAGGGGTTAGAGATCAGTTGTATTAAATTATTCTACCTATAATGGTAAAAAGGAAGGGAAGCCAACAGATACTTATTAGTGTTAGATCTAGAATGTTCCAATAGTTTTTCTTAGAAACGGTCATCTGAGGGGGTTCTAGGGTGACTTGAAAATACTTGCTTTTTAAAATACCTTTCATTTAGCAAACACTTTGATGTTACACTGATACTGATACTGTTTATGGATGTCACTGAGATTTGGAGGTGTGGGTCCTAAAGCCACCCCTGAACTCCAAAAGCCACCCCCTAACTGTTGGAAGTAATTCTGGCTATTCTTTCCTTAAGCTCTGGTTCCAGCTGGAAGTAGTAAAGTGAATTGACTTGTGTTATCTTTAAAAAGGTAGTGAAAGAATTGCCTTCAGGGCTCACTGGGCTAAGATGACTGTACTGAGACAAAAATTGGGAGTGACTAAGAAGTGACAGAATATAAGGATTGGTGTTGCTTATTTTTTTCTTTCTAAGCAGAAATTAGGGTTTGTCTTTGGCTAGCTAAAGGGTGGATCTGTAAAATTATTTTAATTTTTTTAAAATCAATTCCTTTTATTTATATGGTCCACTTTTCTGAAACATGGCCGTTTCTCACATTGGTCTTGTTAGGTAGTTATGGCACTCTCCATCCTTCTTTATAAATGGGAAATGTGCACAGAATCAATACCCAAGCATCACAACTTGGAATTTAATTTGGATCCTCTGACTTCTGATCCTCGGCCTTTTCATCATACTACCTAGCTAGCTGTTATGAATCCTGGTTTACAGAGCTAAACTTCCTGTTCCTCTCTGAATAGAAAAGATTTGGATTCTCTGGTGATCTTTTTTTACTGACAGTTTGTCATCACAGTCTTTGTAAATAGCATCATCTTGGAAAATAAGCAACAATAGTAGATGCATATGTATCATGAAGGGTCAGTTCAATTTAAATTATCCTGTTAAGATTGGGCCTACTAGTAATGAATGTTATAAAACTACTAATAATGAGTCAAAGCAGTCTTTATTGGCTTGATGATATCGGTGTTTTTTGAACACTTTTCAATCAAGTAAGAGCAAAGGAACTATGATGTGGGACTCCCTAAATCTGACTGGTTTTGGAAACATTACTAGCACCATTAGATTGTTTTAAAGTCCTTGTAGTTAATAATTTTGTTGTACTTAACCCACTCATTCAAAGATTTGTTAAACTTAATCAGAATGCTGTTTTTTAGTATCCCAGTGGGGAGGTGATTTCTTATTTCAGTGATTTTTTTTCAAGAGTTTTTTTTTTTTTTAAGAGCTCATCACCGCTGCTATGGTAATATTTTATATCTTAAATATAAGTATAGTCATTGACTCTTAAATTCTTTATGAAGTCTTTTTGAAGGGAGGGGATTGTTGATAGTAGTTAAATTGTTGAATAAACCAGTTTTGACTGTGGCTTTTGTGATTTAGGGAAGTCAGCAGGTTCTGTAAAATCTGTGGTAACAGTAGCTGCTAAAGGTAATAAAGCTTCAGTCAAAACAGGTAAGACTACTGGGAAGAAGAGATTTTATTGTTTAGTCTCATTAATGCTTGATGAATTGTCAGTTGAGTTTATTCTCATCTGCCTTTAAGAATATAAAAGGTTTTAATTCATACACTTTTTCATATTTAGTAGTGTCTTTACAGGTTTAGTATTTTTTTCTTTACCATTTAAAGCCTGATGCATATGAACCTTAGTTGTTGGTATTTTGGACAGTAACATTACTGTCAAAGACAATGGGAAACATTTTGACAGACTGCTCTGTCTCTTCACACCACCACAAATTATTTAATTTTTGTTTTCCTCATTTTTTCAGAACTACTACTTCCTATCACTTTACCAAGTTTGTGCAATTCCTCTGATAACTGTTTCTTATAGGTTATTTCTTTCCATGTTAAAAGATTGCATTTCCTCCACTTATTAAAAGTATAACATACTGAAACTAAAATGATTCATTGATGCTTTTCCAATAGACTTAAATTTTAAAGAACTTTGCAGAAATCATAAAATAAAATTTTTTGGGGGTATGTGATTATATTTGTTTCTGCCACGTAAGGGTTGAACTTGTAACTTATTATTGGCCATCAACAAAAATTGCTTTTTAATTTCCTTAGTAATAAAGTATTCAAAATAAATAGAAATAATAAATACATGGAAAAGAACTGCTTTTATAATAAAATTGAGCTCTTTATTTACTGGTATGTTAAGTGATTGAACACACCCTTAGAGTAATGTTTTGGTTCTGTTTTTTATAGCAAAGTCTAGTGGAAAGAAGTCTCTGGAAGTCAAAAAGACTGGTATTGTCAAAAACAAAGATGCCAGTCAACCTGTGGTATCTCTTCAAGGTGAGCTTGAAATGCTGTCATTCAGTGGTTTTTTGCTTTTGAATCTCTTGGTGATTCTCTAGATTCAAAGTATATTTTGAAATCATTGTTTCAAAATCTTCAAAGGAATCATTTTGTTTTTCAAAGAGAAACTTGTATTACTTTTGACTTAAAGCAGATCAGCCTAAGGAAACTGAAAAGAAAGAACAGAAATTGAGTTTCTGGTAGATTCATTAGTTTAATTATATTAGTATGCTTTTCTGGACTATTAAAATAGACTGTTTCATACAGAAAACTCTGAAATAAAGACCAGAATTGTGGAAGTCAAAACAGCTGAAAATAGTGCTAAAGAAACTATTTCAGGTAGGTGAATAGAAATTTTATTTTGTTTTCTTTTGTTTGATGATATAGACAATTGAAATTTTGAGACAGTCAGGACTGTAATTTGGTGTTAAATATTTATGTTTCAGTGCCTAAGTGAAATTAAGAACATGATTTAGATCTTTACCTCATGTCTTGTTTATTCTAAAATTTTGGTTTTAGAAGGAATAAAGAAGCTGTGTTATTTAAAAGTCAGTATACTTCTGTAGGTATTTCCTACTTAAATTCTCTAACCTTTTGTCAGTTTTGTATAGATTTTCACATAGCTTCTTTTCTACTATGGAATAAAGTGTGATCTTGTTAAATAAAATATGTATTTGCATAAATTTTTTTGTTTTGTATCTTAAGAAGCTGCTTTGGAGGCCACAGACAATGAACCACTTGACAAGGTCAGTTTGTATGTTTTGCTTCTTAAAACTTAAGAGATTTTGACATAATTATTTTCTCACTATAAAACCCAGGTTCAAAAACCATGCATATTTTGGCATGATATAAAATTCAAGTCATTTGTGACTTCTAAAATATGATGTGAGTTAAGTTCATATTACAGAGTAAGTCACAAAAATTTGGAACAGATTATCAATAAATGAACATGTTATCAAAGAGTACTTTTTACTGAGATGAAAAATGTAGGCCCAAACAGGTTTTCTAGTAGACAACAGGTTGTCAAAACCAACAGAAATTTGTGAAAGCTTCCCCCCCACTCCGCAGGCAATTAGAAAGGGGATACTTTAATATTTTTAATACCATTTCTTTGGATATCTTTAGGAAAGCTTGTGATTTTTGTATTGAAGAATATGAAGTTAACTATTATTTCCTTATGCTGACATGTCACTGAATATATATTAAAGCTTCTTTAATTTAGATTTTACTGGTTAAGATCTTAAAGACCATGGAGGTCATTAAACTTAAGTTTTTCTTTGACTAGTAGATCCATGGATTAACAGGTAACTAATACGCCTCTTTGGTTTGGAAGAATATATTAAAACACCAGTAGAGTATTTTAGATTGATTTAAAATATGTGAGAGTGAATCATTTATGAACGTAATCGTGATAGTTTATACATCAACATCTCATTTATAAAAATTATAGCTACTTGCTTTATTTCCGAAGGAAAAGTTTATTGAGTTTACTAGAGTAGAATTTACTAGAGTGTACCTTAGGGGGTTATATCTAATAAGGGCAAATTTGGCATTGATGAATCATCTTGGTGAATAAAATAGACCTGAGAAGAGAAGGTAGAAAAGCAAGCATGAGCTAGCTTCCTTATGGGAATTGGGTTATGGGATAAGGATCCCATGGTAGTTTTTTTTAATTGCCTGAAAAGTGATCATTTTATTCAGTAAGATAAAAAGATACACACTGATTTGAAGCTTGGCATAGCAATGGTAACACTGTACGAAAGAAATAGCTTGTTAGAGACAGGCAAACTTGGTTTTTAAATAATGGTCTTTGAAAAGAACAACTGGAGACCTTAGGTGACAGAGGGTGAGTGATGTTAATTCTACACTTGAAAAGAGGAAATTGGCATTTTGTTTTGTTTTTAATATGACCAGCCTTCAGACCATCCTTTTGAATTAATGAGACTAAAGCATTTTTAATACTAACGTATCATATAATACAACATAAGTTTAAGTAGAAATAAGAGCCGTTAGAGAAAATTTAATTCAACTTTAAAATTTGTTTTAAAGGAAGCAGAGGAAATGTGTGTGGTATTTATTTCTAACTTGCCTAATAAAGGATATTCTGTAGAAGAAGTTTACAACCTAGTAAAACCATTTGGTGATTTAAAGAATATTTTGATTTTGCCATCTCATAAAAAGGTAAGAGTTGATAATACCTTAGAGTTCATGTTGTTGGCAAGCTTATTTAAAAAAAAAAAAATTAAGCTTATAGAACTAGAAAGAAAGAATTTAGAAGCAGCTGCTCAAAATAATTAAGCTGTTTCGAGTGTTTAAAATTGGAGCTCTTTTATCGTAGTCTGATCTCACATTTTAGTGATAAGGTGGAATGACTAACTAATGTGTCAGTTTTGCCTTAGTGTAATAGAAAATATTTTGTCTTTAATATGTTAATAGTTTTTTATTTAGATCACTTAAAAATGTCACTAGCATTTTTTTGTTTTATCAGTTATATTCAAAGGGGAAATAACCATTTTCAGAATCAGCAATATAACCTGAGTATCTTTGTTTAAAGTTTTCTATAATGTGTCTATTTTGTAATTTAAAAACAAAACAAAATGTATCATTAATAGCTAACAACTTGTGGGAAGTATCTAATAAGAGAAAATGAGATTTCAGGAAAGTTTATATTGTTATAGAAGGAAATCTGACTACTAGAGATCTTTGAGAGTTGAGAATATATACGTTTGATGGTAATGAGATCTGGTGTACTTGAAAAAAATGTGGGAGAGGAGAGCTAGTGTAAGTGAGCTGTATGCAGTTTACATTATTAAAAGGTGATTTGATTGATTCATAACTTATATAAATTATTGATTGTACACTTAAACAGGTGGATTTTATCATGGAAATTATATTTTAATAAGACTTGTTAAAAGAGGGCCGGGCACGGTGGCTCATGCTTGTAAGCTTCAGCCTATGAAGCGGCTGGGACTAGGGCTCGTGGATCGAGACCCGCCTGGGGCCCGTAGCAAGACTTAGTTCCAAAAAAATAGCTGGGTGTGGTGGTGTGGCGCCTGTAATCCCAGCTGCCTGGGAAACTGAGGCTGGGGATTGCTTGAGTCTGTGGTACCCCGGCAACGAGAGCCTGCGGTTCCACAGGCAAAAATAATGAGACCTAGTCTCAAAGAAATAAAAAAGACTTTTAAGAGAGCAGATTATAATATTTAGAGAGAAGAATAAAAAGGAATGTAGCTTTTTGCTTTAAGAATTAGTGACAACATATTGGAATGGGAAATTGTAAGCTGTGGGAACAAATAATTCTATTCATGCTTTTCATCATAAACCATAGTATATGTATAGGTAGATTAAATAAAGATAAAATCCAAATACAGAAAATACAAATCACCCAGTATTGGTTAGAGTTGAGTATAATTATTAGCTGTCTGGAGATTTTCCTAGGTACTATGTTGGAAACCATCACATTCAATTATATAAACATTTTTTACTTTTGTGAAATTAAAATCAATGTTACTATGTGACTAGGAGACCCCAAACTACCAAAGACTTTTTGATACATAAAGACCAAGGAAGCAGATTCTTCAATTTGGAAGATTTTTACTGGAATTAGTAGTCATAGAGAGGGAAGAGAGGATATTCCTAATAAAAGTTGCCCACTAACACTCCCCAAATTACCCATCCCTTGTAAAAATGCGTGGTAAAACAGGGTTACCGTAGCAGGGCTGCTGAGCCTGAAAAGCTTGCCACAAGTCTGGCATTTTCTGCCAGGGAACCTCAGAGAAGGTGTTCTGAAGGAGGTCCCAGAGTGCTGGAACAAAAGCAGTTTAGACTTGAAGAGAATGGCTGCTGTTGTTAGCGCATCCAAGTGTCTGTCACACATGTGTGTCTTCCAGGTGTCTCTACCTGCCTCTCCCCCATGTTTCTCTGTGTCCCCCCCAAGTCCCTGTGTACAAGTCAAAGCCAGAGACCACCTGCCTTCCATGTTGCAAAGCATCACATGGCTGTGTCACTACACCCCTAGTTCCCACAAGCTTGTCCAAGGTGACTACACATAAGTAGGGATGGGAAAGATGGCATCTCCCCAAACAGTAACATAAATGACAATTTAAAAATTAGAAATATTTGTATAAAATGGTAACAGGACCCACATTAACATCAACTGTAAAATGTAAAAACTAAAAGTTCTGTAAAATATTTGACAAATGCAATAAAAAGGTGATTATTTTTATGAAGGCATTACAACTTGAAACAAACAGGAAGATACCTACTTCATTAATTATGAAACATATATGGTAGATGTTTAACCTCCTTATCACCTACATATGTAAAACCAAAAAATATGGAGATAGTTTTAAACCGGGAGAACAAGATAAATAATTGACAGTAATTGGATAGTTCCTTGATTCTTTCATTTCTTATATTTGTTACATTTATTTAATAAAATAAATTTCTTACGCCTATTTCTACCTATATCTCCTATTTCTATCCATAGCCTTAAATGTTCAGTGATTTCTTTTTTGTTGTCTATAATTATAATATTCTGGGTCTGTTGTTTTCACCTTTCTAAGAAATGCATTTTTTCTTTAAAATATTTATTAAACTATTTAATTCATTTGACTCTTAAGTATTAAGTCTGTTCAAGAAAAAGTAGCAAATATTTTTTCATTTTTATAATTTTTCTTTTAAAAGGTATTTCTGGAAATAAATAGAAAATCTGCAGATTCAATGGTAAACTTTTACACATGCTTTCCAGTATCTATGGATGGAAACCAACTCTCTATAAGTATGGCTTCAGAAAACATGAATATAGAAGATGAGGTAAATAATAAACTTACCGTTTTTGCTAGACTATTACTAGATTTTTAAATTTTTTTTTTTTTTTTTAGTTATTTTTATTCATTAAATCACAACCTTCGTAAATAGTTTTGGGGATATTTCCCCCTCCCTCCTCCCTCTGGTGCCCCCTCCATTCTCTCAAACCCCGTTCTTTGTTGTTTGCTATCTGTGTTACGTCCATTAGTCTCTTTCCCGTGGCCGTGTCCTTTCACTGGGTGAGGGACTGCGTTGTTGGAACCAGGAGAACTTTGCTCTGGTAGGTTTTCAGTCTTATGATTGTGTTGGGTGGCCAGTCTATATTTATTTGTGGTCTGTCCTTGTTTTCTCATTGGAAGCTGTCTTCTTCAGTCCCATCTCTCTTGTTTTGCAGCTTTATCTTAAGTTTCTGGCATCAGATTTAGGGGGGTCTCACCCCCTACCATTGTCTGTGAAGAAGTTTCTCTGTGGATACAGGCATCCATGAGTGACCATTGTAGATTGTCTCCTTTGTCTCACTTTGCAGCCCTGCTCTGGGGTCGATGCCCCCAGTTCTTGGCCCTCCTCTCCTCTCCTGTAGTGTGGAGAAGGGTGCCTTGAACTCCTAAAAGGCATCTCTGAAATGAGGTCTTGGGTCTTCTAGACCCAAGGAGTGCATAGGTGCACCTCATGACATTGTGTTTCCATAGTTGATTCTCCTGTCTCACATGCACTGGTTCTCTCGATTGTTCATCTGTATTGTCCAGCTTAGGCTGTGGGCTGGATTTTTACCTGATCCCTCACCTGTTTCATGATGGGGTTTATATTATGAATGTTCTTCCTCCTCCTGAGGATTAGCTGGAGTGAGAGTGAAATGGAAGGGGCGTTCCCCCATCCTGCCCGCCCATGTGCCAGTACCTCCCTGCGTGGGGGCAGGACCCGGATGGTTGGGCAAGCGTCCTCCTAAGCCCCCACTGGGATGGGGGCTGGGGGAAACATGCCCCAACCGATCCGGGCTGCAGATGGCCATCCAGTGCAACAACCATTCACTGGTGGATGGGGCTAGAACTCCCCCCCCTCCCCTCTCCTGGGCTCTCCAGACTTTGGGGGGGTTAACAAGGGGTCATTGCCACCTTTGCCTCCTGCTAGCAAAGGAGCTCCGACAGCCTGGGACCCTAAGCTGGTAAGCAGCTTGCTTAGATTGCTTGCTGGGGGGTTGGGGAGCCTCAAATCCCCACCCTGCCCCCACTCTGGCTCCTCCTTGCTTGGGGGCAGGACCCAGATGGCTGGGCAAGCCCACTCCCAAGCACCCCCTTGAGTGGGGGCTGGGGGAAATACGCCCCAGCCCATCTGGGCTGCAGATGACTGCCCTGTGAAACAACCATCCACTGATGAATGGGGCTAAACCCCACCTGTCCCCCCTCCCAGGCTCCCCAGGTTTTGGGGGGCTTATCCAGGGGTCATCACTGCCTTTGCTCCCCGCTGGGTGTTGCAACCAGCCACCATGACTGGCCGCGGGGCCCGGGAGCCCAGAGACAACACCTCCCCACTCCCGCGCACCTACCCACGCGCTCAACCACCTCGGTTTCACCTAGGCACCACTAGTGGTCCCCCAGACCTAGGGCGGGAACCACCGGTGTCCGTGGGGTATTGCTACCAGCTGCAATGGCTGCGGCAGGGTGCGGGAGCCCAGAGACCCCTGCGCACCTAGCCTGCACACTCACCGACCTCAGTCTCTCCAAGGCACATCCCTGGTGGTCTCTCAGCCCCCAGACCTAAGTCCGGAACCACCGGTGTCTGCAGGGTATTGCGACCAGTCTCCATGGCCGGTTGTGGGAGACTGAATTCTTCTTCATCCCTAGTGTGTGTCTATTTAGGTTGGAGTAAGCCCGAGAGGGGACACCCCCCCCCCCCACACACACACACCCTGAGCTGGCAGAGATGTTCAGCTCCTTCCTCCTGCCCACATGGAGGTGTAGAGGCCGGCTTCCCCAGACTGGGATCCTGGGCCCGGAGTCCCTGAGACCATGAGGTCCTGGTGGTATAGGACTCACCCTTGCCTCCCACTCCTGCCAGCGGCCTAGGCCGTGACGGGGGTGTGCTGGATGTCTTCTCCAAGGGCCTGCCAAGTGGGAAAGGTAAAATTAGTTTTATTATAGTCAGTTATATTTTCTTCTTTAGGTCAATTGTTTTCTGTCAGATTAAAAAACTGCTTCCTGTCTCTTTATTATAGCCCATCCTAGTCCATGCTGTCCTATACACCACATTGTTGGGATGGGGGGTAAAAGGGTTGAAAACTGCTATATGTGAGAACTTTATTCTTATCTTGCTAGCATTTGTTACCAAGACCAGAATTTTAGATATTCTTAAATATTTTTCTCTCAATTCGGACAACCAGTCACTAGGTTTTGCTGTTTTAATTCCTATGTATTCTGGAGTTTGTCCCCTCTTCCTCACATTTACCATCGCAAAACATATACTTAGTCCTTTGCATCTTTCAGTTTTGTCTTCAGCAAACCTCTCTCCACAGAGCCATGAAACTAACAAAGTGGAGATCTATTCAAATTCAACTTATTTTAGGGATCCCTCCTTTTTTCTGCATGCCTACAACCATTTGCTGTTAACTAAGAGGCATGAGGCAGAAGTCATAGAATCTCTAGAGGAAGGTGGGAATGCATGTAAGTTGAAAAGGAATCACTTTATTGTGGCATTGTTTTATACACGTCAATAGTGTCAAAAGGAAAAAAATTCTAGACCCCTAGTCTCCTAAGAAGTGTGTTTCTTGTACATGTAAGCCTCCTCTTATTTGGCCTCCTTGTCTCTTTTAACTCATGACTCTAATTCAACAGCTTAAAAGTGCTTCATAATCAATGCTGTGTGCTGATTCTTTGCTAGCCGGCATCTTCCTCGACCCCTCTTTTTGAGGTTCACTTTCTGTTTTTCATTTGAATTCTCTTACCATCTGCTAAATTTGACCTTCTATTCTTACTGTGTGTGTTTGCGTGTACTTCCCTATATAGAACCATGTCTTTAATTTTTAATATAATTAGAGGAATAGGAAGAATTAAGTGGATAAGAGGGAGTTTGATAACCTGTTTCGAAAAAGTAAAAGATTTCTAGAAGGAACAAAACTTCAACTTTATAAAATAGTGCTTAATGCTTATTCATATAGGTTACTTTATTACAGATCTTGATTAATTACATACATGGATGAGGAAGATCTTATACCTTTAACCTTTATTTTGGCTTTTTAGGAAGCTATATTTACAACCTTGATTAAAGAAAATGACCCAGAGGTGAGTGTTATATTTAAATATTTTTGTATGTGCTTGTTTACTGATAGAAGCATTGACTTTTTTTTAGTGTTATAACTTCATTTTATGGTTTTTTTTTTTTTTTTTTTTTTTTTTTTTTTTTTTTTTTTTTTTTTTTTTTTTTTTTTTTTTTTTTTTTTTTTTTTTTTTTTTTTTTTTTTTTTGTAATTATTATAGAACATTGGTCATGTTTGCATGGCTGTATTGTGTCCCTTATCCCCACCCCACCTCCCCCTTTTCCCCTTCCCCCCTCTGGTCACTTCAATTCCTCTCACTGCAAACTCTCGGTCTGTTTGGCCCACGGGACTTTCATTTTTCAGACTATGTCCTTTTCCCCCCTGGGTGCGGACTTGCCCTCCTGAATAGCAACAGATGAGGCTACTTGCATCTCCAGGAATAGCCGAGGCAGATAGTCAGGCTGAGCACGTCAGGAACTTGTAGGGGAGATGTGGTGGCTTCTCCAGGATGGTTTCTGGTGTCTGTCACTTGTTGCTGGTTCTGTGCCTTTTGGGTTTGGGAATGCATCTCCCAGCTGATGGCAGTGAGGTGCTTGCTGCTGGGGCAGACCTTCCCAGGTGGTTGATAGAGCTCTTCTCTTCTCTTTTGTTAGCAGTTCTGCCATGGGGCCACAGCCACTTGTGGTGGCTTTTTTCCCCCATCAATTGCTAAAAGAGGGAGCCTCTTAACCTCTGCACATTGCTGTGGGCCCAGGGTTTGATTCTCCAGTGCCAGAGATAATGCAGGCAGGGATCTGTGAAAGGTCACCGTGGTCGCTGGTGTCACCTTCCTGTCTCAGTGGTTCCCAACACCATGCTTGTCCCACCCAGGTTGTGAGTGTATCCAGGGCCATGAAGCATTAACTGTTTTGTTTAGGAATTAAAAAATTAAAGAAACCTTAGTTAAGAACTAAAGAAACCTGAGTACTAGTTTTAAAACATGAAAGTGATGGTGATTTAGGGTGAGTGGTTTTTCTCTTGGTGAAAATAAGAAATAAAAGATGATGGTAGTTCCTGATGTGAAATATTTTCAGCGACTAGAGCCATATTAACTGGCCAAGTACATTAAGAGCCTGTCTGAGGAGATTTTGGGTAAATGATATTCTCAAAGAAGAAAGATTGTACTTCCTCTTGAGGATATTTTTCATTGATTGCTTAGATCAAAATTAAGGCTTCATTACCCTATTTTCATGCACATTTTTTTTAACCCTTGGGAGAAACTCTGAAATTGGATTACTCTTGATCTTTGGTTTTCTTTTTTTATGCTTTCTAAAAAAAAAAAAAAAATGACAGGCAAATACAGATAAAATTTACAGTCAATTTGTGCATCTTGAGAACTTACCAGAAGAAGGACTTCAGTGTGTACTCAATGTTGGACTTCAATTTGGAAAAGTGGATCACCACATATTCATGAGTAATAAAAACAAGGTAACGAAGTTTCTCCTATTTAAGCTGTATGTTCTTTAGCGGTACATAACTGAATTCTATGCTTTTATCACCTACACATTATGCCTCTGAAGAGAACTAGTTATAAGCATTATTTAGCCTCTTAGCACAGTTGCAGTGGACTAACATTTTTTGGACTGTGTTGGCTAAGTTGTTTTGTTCTTTTAGTTCTTACTTATAAAATGAAAAGGTGTTATATGAGTTTTTTAAAAGTCCCTTCTAGTCATGAAACACTTAAGAGTTAAGTCTATTTGTTAACTAAATGGAAACATAAAGTGATCATCTCTTATGTGTGTAATTTGATCTTTTTTCCATAGAAGTTGTTAAAGTCTTCAAATTTTCATTGGTGTTTAATATTTAATTCAGATATATGTGCATTATAATTTGATGTTGTTTTGTTTCTTTTGTTTGTTTATATATATGTTTCACATCTTTGTATTCCCTAAGGATCACCATGTGATACCTGGAAAAGTAGGGATTCATATTAAAATTGGTAATATGCATTATATGGAGTACATAATTGACAACCTAATATTAATTTCTTTAGGATGTTTCTAAGTGGCACTCAGAATATTAGTTTATAGTACTTTGGAAATAATGTAACATTGGCTAGAAGGGAGATGATTCCTTTTACCAAAGGAATACTGAATCTTTTACTTCAAACATCTTTAATCCTGCTTTTAAGAATACCTACCTTCCCTTTTCAATTTTGCCTTGAGTTTGTAACAACATAAAGGTGTAACAAAATTTACCATGTTTACCATGCTGAAGGTCAGTTCATTGTCATTAGATGTATTCACATTGTTGTACAACCATCACCAGTATCCATCTCCTGAACTATTTCATCTTTCTAAATTGAAAAATTCTTTATCCATTAAATATTAACTCCTTATTCTTCCTCTTCTTAATCCCTGTCAACTACCATTCCACCATTACACTTTCTCTTTTAATTTTAATACTCTTATACCTCATAAAAATGAAATCATACACCATTTGTCATTTTGTGATTTTCATTACAGCATGTGTTGTAGCATATGTTCTAATTTCCTTCCTATTAATACTCCTATTATTAGCTATTCCTGTTAAGACTAATTCTCTACTGTATGCATGCACCACATTTTGTTTATCTACTCATCTGTTGCTTCCACCTTTTGCTGTTTTGAAGAATACTGGTATGATTATGGGTGTACAAATAGTCTGTTAGAGTTTTCTTGTTTTTCATTCCTTTGGGTTTATGCCAAGAAGTGGAATCATTAAGTGATGTAGTTATTTTAAAATTTTAAAGGAACTGTTAAAAATTTTTTCCCCAAAGGCAATTCTTCAGCTCAGTAGTCCTGAATCAGCTCAATCAATGTACACCTTTCTGAAACAAAACCCACAGAATGTAGGAGACCATGTATTGACTTGCACGTTATCTCCAAAGATTGATTCATCAGAGGTAAGATTATTGTATATCAGCTTTTGTGTTTTTAGAGAAAAAAGAAAACATAAAGGTCCTTGTCCCAAGACTAGGAGAGGGCCGTGAAGGGAATTTCAGCTCTTAGTTGAGACATTTTTCCCTTTTAAATCTGTTTGCAGTTACTGTTCCATTTTTCATGGATTATGTAGCATATAATTTGTCTAAATTGAGGTAACTTATTCTGTTAAATTATATTTATTAAAAACTCTTCTCATGAAACAAAAACTAATTTTTAGGTTCTTGGCTTACGCAGTAGTAATAGGGGATCGATCAATACCTTTAAAAAATTATATTCATACTTATTTTCTCTCTTTTTTTAATTGAAGTAAGCTTGGTTTACAGCATTGTATAATTCAAAGGTATGGGATCACACCTTTTGAGATATATGTTACCACACCCACTGCTAAGGCAACCACAATCCTGCCACATTTTTGGGACCCCTCCGCACCCTACTTTTTACCCTCCTCTAGTAGCCTCAGTTTACAGTCACATTTCTAGGTTTTCTTTCCGTCTTACTCTGTCATTTCTCTGTATCCCACATATGAGTGAAGCTGTTAGTGGGCATAATGGGGGACACCCTGGGACCTCAGATCTGCGTGTTCAAAATGGGTGCTGACTCTTGCCTCATGAAGACAGGACGCACCTAGTGCGTAAGGTCTTCAAGAGCGTGTGTGCAAGAGAAAGAAGTAAGCATGTAGTCTACAATACCCACCTAAAGGTAGCTGTCCCTGGTGGGTAAACATGCAGCCAAATGGTGTTGGCCCATGGTGGGGCCACCGTGAAGCCTGAGAGCTTGCCACATGACTTGAGGCTCCATTTGATAAGAAACTTGGAGAAGAGTAAAAGCGGAGAGGAAAGGAGTAAAATCAAAATACAAGTCAAGAATAAGGTTGCCATTACCAACCTTCCCTTAAGTCTCTCACCCCACGTTTCTACTGTCTCCATCCCTGTCTACCAATTCTAGTACAAATCGAAGACCCAGAAATAAAGATGGTTCTTCACATGTATCTGCTCCATGTGCTTCCTCCAGCTCTCCTCTCTTTTCTCTCCTCAGTCCTTTCTAACCTTCCCTCATGTCTTAGCTCCATCTTTCCTTAGGTGGGACAGGGAGTCTGGAATCTCCCCTTTCTTTGGAGATTACATTGTTACAAAACCATCTAGTATTTGTCCTTCTCCTCCTGACTTATTTCACTTAGCATAATCCACTGCAGTTTCATCCTTGTATCAAATGACAAGAATTTGTCTTTTTTTAAAAATCTGAATAGTATTCCATTGCGTGTATACACCACATCATCCTAAATCCACCTGTGTGTGTCCTTAGATTTCCATAACTTGGCCATTGTAAATAGTGCTGCATTGAATAGCGGTGTGCACATTCCCATTTCTATAGTTTGTTACTTTTTTTTTTAATTTTTAGTGTTGAGACCTGGGGCTGGAAATGCTGACTCATATTGTAGAACCATTTTTAGAGCTTGAGAAGCCTCTGTAGCTTCCATAAGGGTTGGACCAGTCTATGTTCCCATCAACAGTGTATGAGGTGTCCTTTTTCTCCATATCTTTACCAGCAATTGTTGTTTCTAGTCTTTTTGATATGGGCCATTCTCACAGGTGTGAAATGGTATCTCATGGTTTTAATGTGCATTCCACTGAATGGTAAGTGATGGTGAACATTTTTTCATCTGCCTGTTGATCATCAGTGTACCTTCTTTGTACAGTCCCTATTTTTTTGTTTGCTTGTTTTTGTTTTTGAATGGCATGAGTTCTCTTTCTAGATCTTTGATATCAGTCCCTTGTCAGATGGATGGTGTGTAAATATTTTCTCTTACTCATTAGGACTTTTCTCCATTTTGGTTACAGTCTCTTTCACTGTACAAAAGCTTTTTAGTTTGATGTAGTCCCAATTGTTGATATTCTCTTGTTGTTCCTTGCTGTTGGAGAGGAATATGCAGACATCTCTGAATCTGTTAAGTATAACCACCGAGCAAGCAAAGCATGAAGCTTGCATCTTTGACATCTTTATAAGAAGGCATTTACTGCAGAATTAACAGTAATGAGATCCAGTCTATGTAGAAGAAAGTATAATGTTTTTGTATAACTTTGTTTGACTTTCTGTGGTCCTCATGATATCTCAAGGTGGTGTTACGTTTTTTTCTTGAGTGTTTATTACTGGATTGTTTAGGAGCCATTTTTTTTCTGTTATTGGAAGGAACAAAAGTGTCTTCCTATTCCTTTCCTGAGTTACTTTTAACATCTTGGATTCTGTATCATAGTCTATTTGTATCATAGTCTATTTGATGAGTACATTATGAAATAATTTTTTTCTCCAGAAAGTATGATTTGTCTGTAAACTCTGTGAATCCTTACATCTTTGGAAGTGACTTTATTTTTGCTCTTATGTATTTCACTGACAGTTTACCTATGTGGAGAATTTTGTGCACAGATGGCTTTTCCTTTCATTTTTTATCTTAACCAGTATTATGGAGAAAGCTGATTCTCATCATACTTTTTAAGTATTCTTGTATCTGAAATTTTGAGCATTTGTTCATTAACTCATTCAACAAATACCTTAATTCCTTTCCTATGCCAGCGATGTTGCAGACATTGGAATATGTTGGTAAACAGGAGTCTATGTTGTAATCCTTACATACTAGAAACATTAGAATAGCTATATATATGCACATACATATGTGTCCTTGTGTGAATATATATATGCATTTATAATATCAGGTGGTAAATCAAGATAAAAAGCATAGAAAGTGATGAATGTGGGGATAACTTAGAGTGGTTAGGGATAGATTCTCAGGAATATATCAAGGATAAGATAGGAGGTTTTTAGCCAGAAGAGCAGGAACTGAAGTCTTAAGGATATTTGATACTCAAAAATCTCCAAAGACGGTCAGTATAGCTAATGCAGTGAGCAGCAACATTTTATTTTGGTGTGAGACCTAAATCCTGCTTTTGGAATTCCTAGTAAATGTATAAGCTTCCAAAGTGGGAAGACAGCACAAAGCACTGTGGAAATGGATGGTGGGTGCTTTGAGAATGGGTGTCACACAGTAGCAACACCTGAAATAGGAGATCATACACCTCTGAACAGAAATAATGATGTAAACCAAAGTTAAAGCAATTAAAAAGGCACTGAGATAAAAAAGATAGTGTGTTCCTTTACCTGATTTCTCTTATTCCTTATTATTTCTTTAATTCTTCTCTTCAAACTAATGTTTTATTTTCTGGAAATAGCAGCTATCTTTCTGGAATAACTGATTTTGTAGAGACTCCATCCTATTTTTCTGTAGAAAATTTTAAAGAACTTTGAAGAATTTTAAAACTTCACTTATGTGCAGCAGCCAATTTTGTATACATATTTAATTCTCTTTTACTCATTTTTGAAGAAAAAAAAGTCAGCTAATACAGGTCTTGTATAGATTCCTCTAATATCATATTAGAGTATTTTTTTTTCCTCTAACAAGCTACTCCCATAAATGCATATACTCCATAGATGGGGCTTATCAATGGTCACCTTCAGTTAGTTATATACCCATTGATGTGGATGGAATAACCCAAAAGGCCTTTTCTCTGAGACTAGGTACATTATTCAGTTTCTTTAAATTATGAATTTCAGTTTTTTATCTCAAATAATCTAGAGAATAATAGTTGTTGACTCAGAAGAGCACACACATCCAGAAGTTCTCCAGCAGCTAGGCACAGAGATGTGCCCTTTTGTTCATGACTGTATTAAATGCCTGGACCTGTGCATGGTACATATGCACTGAATTCTAACTCCTGTTCCATTCTGTGCCCCAGGACCTTGCTTCCTTTGTTTTCAGATATATGTATAAAAGGATTATGGGGTGTGTGTGTGTAAAACTTTTTAACTCAACTAGTTGCTCCTTTATGACTGAGAGTCTTTTAAAGTAGTATTTATATAGGGAAGATGTTGACATTTCAGGTTGTTTATATTCTACCAACAGATATTTCCAGGCTTGGAAAGTTTAAGAAGTTTCTTATTTATATCAAGAGGAAGGACACATGTTTCTCATTAGTTACTGTATAGCAGATAATTCTTTAAAACCTGACCTAACCTAATGAGGAAAAAAAACTGAAATCTGATAGTTCTGTAGATAGTTCAAATGAGGTATTTTGATATATTTTCAAGACTTAGTTTTGCTTTTTAGTTTACATCTTATGAAAGCATTGCTTTCATGGGTTAAATGTTCAAAATCCAGTAGAATAGCCTCTTAATAAAATGTGGAATTATGTTACAGACTCAAGCTGAGAAAGATCCAGAACTAGGAACAGAAAGGTATGTTGTTTTAAATTTGCTAAAAATTTTCTTAAATATTTTCTTTGTATTCATAATAATTTGTAGTAATTGCAGCTAAAATTCTTTTTCCATGTCCATTTTGTATATGAATGTTTAAATTCTCCTTTATGATCTAATGTTTCATGCTAGGTTTTCGTTTTGTTTTGTTTTTTGGTCTCTTTCAAGTGTTTACTGATTTTATTTTAAGAAAAACAATGTATACAAATACGATTTCTCTACTAAGTGGTTTATTTATTAAGACTGAACAATCGGACTCTGTCAGTGTTATATTTTTCTATTTCAAAATAATTAGATATAAAAGTAAAATTTTATTCTTCCTGTATAATTTTTAAATGTCATTCACTTAAAAACAACAGAAAATAATTTATGGTGTGTTCCTACTTTTAAAAAAACAAATGGGGTGGGGAAAGGGATATTTATAACAGAAAACAGTTATGCACACTGCTTTCTATTTTCAGAGTATAAGAACTTGTTTTCGCAGTCTATACACGCTCAGTTACCTTGTTTTGATCATTTGCAGTATTTTCTTATCCTAAAACATGCCACCCTTTTTACTGTTTTTGTCCTACCAAATAATTACCTTTCTTTTATTGTGCTTCTTGCAAGTCACTGATTTAGAGTTGTTTTCCCTTATTGATACTAAGTGCTTTACCTTTGTTTGTGAGTCCACAAGTTTATAAATTTGTAAAAATAGCTTGAACATATTTAAAGTAGAAAGCTTAACTATTTTCATACACTAATTCTAAGATGCCTGGGAAACAGGATGTCAGTTTTCTTGTAATTCATTCTTATAAGACTTATAAATGGTAATGATTATGCATATTTTTTCGGTAATTTTCCTTTTTACTCCCCAGTTACACTAACATTGTAAACAATTCATTTGTTGTATGTGACAGCATAAACTTTACTAAGTGGCGTATCATCATACCAGTTCTATCCCTATGCCCCAAAAGTATAGCAAACAGCAGTGTTTGACCTAAATAATACACAAATGCAAAATGTGCATTATTATTTTCTTTCTAAATAATAATGTTGTCAGTGGTAGTATAGTAAGACACAGACAGTTTGACCACACTGACTCTGGCTGGTAAGTAAGTAGGCTCTTCCAAAAATCCATTTTACACATTCCATTTTTACTAAGTTTCTTTCAAGTCTGCAAGAATAACTATTGTATATAGTTTTTTTGTCTCAGTGTTTTGACTTATCCTTTAAAATCAAAGCCAATGAAATTATAGCTAGTTGTCCAATCTTATAAAATTACTTTTAAAAATTTTAGCTAATAATTCCTAATTCCCATTTTGAAAATCATTTTTTCCTGACTACATAGAGAAAACGATGTGGAATGTGACCTAAATAATTAACATTGCTTTATCAGGGAAAAGTGCTGCTCTGCAAATACTAGGTTTTTTGTTGGTTTTGTTACTCTAAAGCAAAAAAAAAAAACCTTTGTGATCATTTATCAAGAATATTATCCTGTTTATAATTAAGTATTCAAATATATTACCATTTAAGGGAACTCTTACGTGAATATGTTAATATAATACACACTACTGCATATTTTGCCTATCTTATCTCCCCACTTTCCCCCAAATATTATTTATCCTGTGATTAAGGGCTGTAATAAAGGTGCTCGATGAAATTTTCACCAGTTCTCCATTAATTACTAATGTTGGGAAGTACCCAGTTACCCTCTGAAATAAATACTAATCTTTAGTATTGTTATATCTTCATCTAAGGTTTCTCAGAGAGTGTATGGTATGGTGTTAGCCTTTGTTCTCCTAACCAGCTTTTAAAGGTTTTGAAACTGGTTTGTGCGGGATGGGATGGGGTGAATTGAGGGAAATTAGATACCTGTATTCTGATTACTTTTCTAGGATGTTTTTGTGCCATTTCCCAGAATGATTGTGCCTTTGATCTTTTAAAAGACTGGTTGTTTGACTCTGGTGCAAATAATTTTATTTATTTGACATCTCAAACTGATTTTGCAAGTGATAAATTATGAACACTGACACTTTTTTCCTCTATTAGATAGAAAATTAGATGTCTTTGATATAGAATTCTGCAAGAAAGCACTGTAATTTGAAAAGACTGGCACATAAGAACAAAGGTGGAATTAAGCCATTTTTCCAAGCTCTCTGAAGTATAGGCCTGCATAGCGATTCATTCTGTGTTTTAAAAAAAATTCATCTTTTTTTAGTTGATAAACTTTTAGCATTAGAGTATGGGGAGAACTTGTTATATAATATAATCAGGAGTCAGAATCTCTGTTGTTATCCTTCTTGCACAATAGATTGTGTACCCTTTACTTGTAAAGCCTTTGGGATGAAAGTACAATTCTGTATTGAGACGGGAATATGAGTTTGATCTTCATCATTGGAGATGAGTCTTGTAATTTAAAAATTAAAACATATCTTGATAATATTTATGTACTGCCGTAGTTGAATGTCACAACTTTTTCTTTGTCACATTTGTGCCTGGCCACAGGTTTTGTTTTGACTACTCCTAAGAATATGAATATGGAATACTTAAAACCAGCCATTGGTATTTTGGAATATAAGGGATGCAAATTATTTAAAGTAAAAATCTTTAATCTTTTTCAACAAAAATGATTAGCTTACAGAAATGAATACAATCGATACTGGCCAAGATCTATTGTTACTATTTAACTTTAGATTCTTCAAGCTCTTTTCCTTTATAATTTACAAGAGTCTGATATTTTACAGATTTTCTCATTTGGAAGTTTAGACTTAGCGTATTTGGAGCAAGACCAGTTCATTATGTTAAATGACTAGACCCTGATGTGTTTGCACTTTTTCCAAACTTGTGATTCATGTTTGTATCGCAACATCTGTGTTTTTGAACACAGATACATATCCTCTTGCATTAATTAAGAGGTGTATCACCACCTTTGAAAAGCATATCAAGGAGAATATTTTCTTTCCTCCTTTATTGATAACTTGGAGGAAAAACTAAATCAGTGTTTTTTACTACCTGTTGTAGTCCTTCAACCTGCTGTTTCTCATGTAATTAAGTAAATATATTTGTTGAACTTTAATTTGTGATTTCGTGGTGCACATTATCTTTGAAATCTAAGATTTTACTTGTTTCGATAATTTATAGTCTGCAGAGCCTTAAATATAAAAATAGTTTATCCTGTCTTTGTCTCAGTGAAAATATTTGAATTATACCATCACACATTCCTCTTTACTTTGCATTTGGGAAAACTACTGAAAGAAGGTCAATTGCATAGACTTGCCATATATTTTCTGTTTATTGTGAATACTTTTACTTATAATTTTTAGTTATGAATTGAAATTTTAAATATACTTTTAATTGGAAAGATTTCTTTTATATTATCTCAAAAGGTAGACAGTCACATTTTATAAAACCAATGACATGTATATGTTTAAGCTAATTCTATCAGTTTTACCAGACCCTTAAATCCCCACCAGAAGATGTAAAAGATACCTCCAATGAAAGTTTTCTTTTAAATACTGTTGTTAAATGCAGGTCTTAAGAAATTAAAAACAAATCTGTCTCACATCCAAAAGGGAGAGGTGACATGGCTAAGAATATGGCCTTGTTCCTACTAGTTTCTGTTTATGTTCATTTTACGTGACTTCACTTAAAATTTTTTAAGTGCATGGATCATTCGTTTTATTGTAGGATTATACACATTTTATCATTTCAGTTATCACAGTTATAACTGTGGATTTTTATCATTTCAGTTATCACAGTTGGGAAGCTAGGCCTCAATAGTAATTTGAGGTGTCTCAATTTCACATTTAACCTTCAAATGGCAAGTGTAACCACACTGAAGGAGAAAGTGACTGTAACTATCACGAATAAAAGGATCCTATCAGTGTTCATAAGTTTGCTATATATCCTTCCTTTGAACTAAAAATAAATCTTCAACATAATGGAGGTTCTCTTTTTTATATTGCTCACATATTTACATCAAAACATCTTAGCCATTTTAATGCTGATTGGCTGGATTTCCCAGTGCTTTTTACTAATGCAACAGGAAGTCTTAACAATTAGCATCAATGGGCTTATTTATAATGGTTGAATTCTCATCATAGTTTGATTTTGTTTTGTGTTTTTGTTTGTGTTCTTTTTTTGTTTGTTTTTAAATACTTTTAGCCCTGACTTGAAAGACAGCCCTGTTGATGAAAGTGAGGTGCAAACAGCAGCTTTTAGTACCTCTGTTAAACCTAGTGAGGTTGAAGAGGAAACAGCTGTCAACATTCAAACGGAAACTTCTGTGCAAGAGGAAGAGCCTTGTGAAGAAGAACCTGAAAAGGTGCTATGTGACTCTCACTTTGCTATTGAAACATTGGAAGTTGAAACTCAGGAAGAGGTTAAAGTGGAGATTCCTCTTGTAGCATCTACTCCAGCGAGTACTGAATCGTTCACTGAAAATGTAGAGGACTCTGTTTTAAACCAACAGGTGTATACTAGCAACTTTGAGAAGGAAGGGGCAGAAATTATTAACCCTGAAACAGAACTGGCAACATCTGACAGTGCATTTGTAGAAGAAGGGAACATCAAAAGAATTCTGGAAGAATCTCCAGCTGAAGCAGAAGATTTCTTTTCTCGGATTACACAGTCTGTGGTAGAAGTTGTAGGTGAAGTGGACAAGCACGAAACTGTTTCAGAAGTAGTACCACCTGCTTGTGTTACGGACCTAGTACCTGGAATTTCTGCTGGGGATGAAAAGACAGTGAACAAAAAGGGAATTTCTGAAATAAGTAACATGAATGAAAAGGAGGAGAATGAGTGCAGTACTAAGGAAACCAGAGTGGATCCGCAGATAGGAGCAGAGAATGCGGAAAATACTGATGTAAGGACGACTACAGAGAAGTTGGAAAAGATGATGACAGCAGTCAAAGAAAAGCTTGCGGAAAACCCTGTGGCCAAGGCATATCCAAATAAAGGAGTAGGTCTGGTAAATAGGCCGGATGAAACTAATAAAACCAGTGTGCTGGCTACATCAAATGTATCTAGCAGTAAATCAAATACCAAGGCTGGGATGGTCTCTTCTCCAAAGGCAAAAGCTACAGCTTCAAAATCTGAAAACCAGAAAAGTTTTCTAAGATCTGTATTCTCGGAAAAGAAACTTTCAGCCAAGGAACTGAGTCTACGTACCAGGTCAGGCTTGGCTGAAAGCAGCAGTAAATTCAAATCCGCTCAGAGTGCTGTTACCAGAGGAGGCAGTGGATGGATCGCAGCCCTGCAAGGCAAGGACTCTAAAATGGATTACAGGGAAGTGACAAAACAGTCACAGGAAACAGAGGCTAGATCTTCCGTCATGAAACGGGATGACAGCAACAATAAGGTGAGGAGGATAGGAAGACTGACAATGTATCCTTGAAGGGATTAGTTCTGCTGTTGTAGCTGTGGAGTAGAAGATTTATTCTTGTTTTATATTTTCATGTCCTTACTCCACTACCATTTCTCTTTCTTACATGAGTCCATTGATTTAAACTAGTAGACATTTGGAGTAATAAACTCAATTTGTAACTTATTAACAGGTTTGAAAAGCATTATTTGGATAAAAGGTGGTCAGAAATATAACTATGGTTTTTTAAAAAATTGCAGTGAATCTCCTAAGGTGATTTAGCACTCAGCTTCTGAATGGGACACTGTTTACTCTTTTAAATTAAGGGTTCCTTTATCAACTTACTGATTGCCCAACTTAGATTGTGGCTCTAGGGAAGAGAAAAGTTGAGTAAAAGCTTTGACTACAATTTACAGAGATGTTGCATATGTTATGTGATTGTTGACTCAGTTTGGTATGCCTGTTAAAATATTTGCATAATTGAATATGTTTGGATAATGTTTGCTGTTTGAATTTTTTATGTGCATTGATAACCTAGTTATAAATTCTGTTTTTCTGTATTTCTTATTTAATATTTCAGACTTTGGCTGGGCAGACCACTAAGAGTTCTAAAAGCACCACTGCTAGAGGTTCCAAATCTAAAAAGGTGAGAAATTCTGCTAACACTGATTCTTGCGTGTTCTCCTTTCAGCGTGTGTCTTTCCTACAACATATATAATTGTAATTTCCTATAACATAGATAAAGCAAGGGATGGAATTGAGATTTTTTTTTTTCATCTATACCTTTTTTTTTTTTTTAAACCTGTATCTAGGCTAAATAGTATATGCCATAAACACAGAATAAAATAATCTTTAAGGGAGACTGACTGGAGTCCTCCCTTGTTTTGTGGGCATTTCCAAACAGGTGGTCATTCAGTTAGTATTTTTAACCCAGTTGCATGGACTGAGATTTCACTGGTACTAACTTCAAATAAACATCTTAACTTTATATTTGATTGTTTGGTGTTTTAGATTTCTACAATTCGTAAGATATTTTTCTGTTCATTTTCTTTTTTTCTAGGTAGGGGATGAATTTGAGGCAGGTTTATTGGAATAGTGAGAAATCATAGTTTTTAAAAAACAGAAATAAGGCCAGCCTCAGCTTCCCAGGTAGCTGGGGTTACAGGTACGCACCACCATGCCCAGCTATATGTTTTTGGAACTAGGTCTCGCTACGTGTCCCCAGTGGGACTCGAACCACAATCCCTGGCCCCGGCCATAGCTTTCCAGGCTACCATTTACAGGCATGCGCCACCATGCCCAGCTTAAGTGTATTTTTTTGTGTATCATATTTCAAAACTAGACATCACCTAGAAAATTTATCTTACCAAAGCTAAGTAAAGATGGAATTAAACTGATACTATTAACATTTTACCTTTGAAAGGGTTTACTTTGTGAATGACAACAAATTCTTTTGTAGGACTTTTAAAAATAACTAATTTCAGTGTTCTGCACTGACATACTACCAAAGGATACTTGATGTACTACCAAAGGATACTTGATGTACATGTACTGAACTATTTGAAACTTGTCCAGTTATCAGTAGTTGTTCACAATTTTTTTTTAACCCTTCAACAGGAGCTATTATTATTTTCATTTAATTTGGATGAACTTGTTACTGTTGATGAGGTTATAGAAGATGTGAATCCTTTTCAAGCCAAGCAGACTCCACCAAAGGGTAAAAGGAAAGAAGCTATCAAAAATAGCCCTTCTTCTGAACTTAACTTAAAGAAGAAAAAGGGGAAAGCTTCTACCTCTCGTGTTGTTGAGGGAGAACTCTCTTTTGTAACATTGGATGAGATTGGGGACGAGGAAGATGCAGCTGCACATCTTGCACAGGCTTTGGTCACTGTGGATGAAGTAATTGATGAAGAAGAAATTAACATGGAAGAAATGGTAAAAAATTCAAATTCTCTTCTTACACTGGATGAATTAATTGATCAAGATGATTGCATTTCCCACAATGAACCTAAAGATGTTACTGTATTATCAGTGGCTGAAGAACAAGATCTTCTCAAGCAGGAACGCTTGGTAACTGTGGATGAAATTGGAGAAGTAGAAGAACTACCTTTAAATGAGTCAACAGATATAGGTTTTGCCACTTTAAATACTAAAGTAGATGAAGGAAATTCTGGAAGGGAAGCCATTGGGTTCATTTCTTCTCAGATGCCTGAAGATCCTTCTACTTTAGTTACAGTAGATGAAATACAGGACGACAGTAGTGATCTGCATTTAGTGACTTTGGATGAAGTAACTGAAGAGGATGAAGACTCTCTGGCAGATTTTAACAACCTTAAAGAAGAGCTTAACTTTGTTACTGTTGATGAAGTTGGAGAGGAGGAAGATGGAGACAATGATATAAAAGTTGAGTCAGCACAAAGGAAAAATGACCATCCTGCAGATAAAAGAGGGGATAGGAAAAAGAGAGCTATGGACTCAAAGAGAACAAAACGTGAAGCCTTTTCCCAAATGGGTCCAGTAAATGAGAATATTATAGAAGAAGATATGAAAGCTGAGAATGAAAGACACTTCACAGGTAGAAACTTAAAAGTGTAGTTTTCTTGTTTGATTTATTTAAAAGTTTTAAAATACATGTTGTGGTATTAATAATTTCACCCTGTATTAGTATAAAAAGCCAACAAATGGTTGTAGTTAGTGATAATTTCCAAATAATTGTATGCAGATTTCACAGATTTCTCTTAGTTACAGAGCAGACTTTGCCCCCAGGTTATATATCACGAAAAGATGACAAAATTAGAAAGCAAACTAGATTACTCAAATTAGAATTGGAGTGAAAGTGGTAGGCTTGTGTTTTTAAGAAAGTTGTTTATACTAGAATATCTCCCAGTTTATGCTTAGGATTTAGAAAAGTAACATTTGACTTTTAAGTAATGTGTTGGTTGTAGAATGATAGGTCTGCTCATTTTCAGAATTTAAGGGAGATCAGTATAAGCTCTAAAAAGAAAATCTTGAAAGATTCAAGAATAGAAAAGTCCTAGAAAGGTCCACAGGTTTTGGAACAAGATACAGAAAACTATATATAGGCTTCTTGGGAAAGCAGGTAAGAAGGTATATAGTTTTTGCAACAATATAAATGGGAAAACAAAAGGATAATGTTTAGATCAATGCTAAATCTTTTCTAAATAGAATTTTCCTATTTTATGTTAGAAATAGGATTTCTTCCCAGTTATTTGTAAGAAAGAACGTTACATTGAAATACAAATAATTTAAATACTGTCACTATGGTAATGAATTAAACTTTTTCTTTGAAGCTAAAACACCAGCCAAGAGAGTTAGAATTGGGAAAATGCTGCCATCTGAAAAAACTATTACCACAGAACCAGCAAAAGGTGAAGAGGCCTTCCAAATGAGTGAAGGTAAGGGGGACTGGTGGATGGGGGAGGAGGAGAGTAAGGTAAGACATGGTTTGTTGACGTTCCAAAGAGCTACCATTTTAGAAGTAGAAAAACAGTGTTAATAGAATTTGAACTTGAGTAATTATAGAACTTGAACTTCTGTCTCTATCCTTTAAATTCTTTCTGGAACCATGTATACATGTACTGTTAACTCTTCCCTGAAATCCTTTTCCTTGAAAACCTTTTTTTTTTTTTCCTGTTTGTTGAAATCCATTTATTAAAGTTGAACATTTTTAAACATTGATTCCTTATTTTAAATAATCTTGGGAAAGTGATTAGGTAGAACTCAGCAAGGAAGACTAACTATATGAACCATAAATTCACATTTGAAGGCAGGGTTATGTGATGTTAGCTTCGTAGGGTCTGTAAATCTACTTTTAAGAGCTCCAGTGGTGCAGTTGGTTATCACACGGTAATTACATGTAAATCTATTTTGAATAACTGTTTTTCCTTGAAAATTTTAATGACTTCCAGTAGATGAAGATTCTGAATTAAAGGATTCAGAACCAGAGCGAAAACGCAAGAAGACTGAGGACTCTTGTTTAGAAAAATCAGTGGCACCTGATGTCTGTGAAGGTAAAAAAGACATTTTTATCCTTATCCATTTGAAATCAATGTTGAGCACCATAATAAATGTTCTGTTGTTTAGGAGAGTTGGGAAATGAGGACGTTTTGCACATTGACCTTTTAAAAAAATCTTTTATTAGACTTTGCTTTTACCAGGCAAGGGTACTTGTTAAATTATGTTGATAACAGACTTTCATTGCTTTATGAATATCACAAAAGTACAATAATTTAAAACTTGTAGCTTATTACAAATTATAGAAAATTGGCATTACAAGTAAGTTGCTGAGTTAAGGAAGTGAGTGTGATCAACAGTATTATCAATGATCTTTGTAATCTTTCCTAATAAGCATTGAGTGTATCTGCTGAGAACTAGTCGCTTTCAATCTGCTTAATACTTTTGGCAGTACAGTTCAGAAGTGAATTACTCTGTTGTTTATTGTACAACAACCTACTTTCTAGGTATAGATGTATTTGGTCTATTTGGTATAACTATTTTGTTACAGTGCTTGCTAGGTATTTTTTTATTGTATATGTTAATCAGATTACTGTTGAGGTACATAATGCATAAAAAATCCTTAGAATATAAGCAATATATATGCCAGGTTATCAAATGTTTAGTGTGTTTAATATTAGCAAGTTTTCAAATATCTAGGTACATTATTTAAATCCTTTCAACAACTTCAGAGCCTTGTCCCAATGAGCTTACATTTTGAAGTATAATCCTAAAGCAATCAAGGTTTAATTACTGAATTTTGAAGACATTGGGAAGAAATGTTGAGTATAGGCAAAATTTTAGAATTAAATTGAGCAAAATTTAATGAAATTAGTCTGTCTCATTCTTTTCAAGGGTACTTCTTATTGCTCTCTTAAAATCTGAAATATGTCTCTTTATTTCTGGGTGTTCTCTTTGCTGTTCTGATAAGAATTGAGTTCTACTTGTTGAGGCAGAGCATTAAACAGAGCATGCTGAAAAGCTTTAGCACATACATTTTTTTTTTTTTTTTTTTTTGAGACTAGGTCGCTCTATGTTGCCCGGGGTAATCCCAATCCAGGATCTGATCTGAGTAGTCCAGATCCTAGATTGGTTCTGGGATCCTGTGGACTCAGGCGATCCCCAATCTCAGCTTCCTAGATAGCTGGGATTACAGGCTCATGCCACCATGCCCAGCCATTTTTTTGTGACTATGTTTCTCTATGTTGCCCAGGGCAGGTCTTGAACCTGCAGACTCAAGTGATTCCTAGCCTCGGCCTCCCTTCCTAGGCTGGATTAAAGACACGTGCCACTGTGCCCAGCCCTTTACCAATGCACTTTGCGTACAACTGGCTGAGATGGACTAAGGGGTGTCTTGCTGGTTTACCCAGCATATTCCTCCCGCACACAGTTGCCTATCTTACCTCTTCTCCCTGTTTTCAGGGGGTTCTAAGAGATTTATTTCAAACACTGATTCTTTTCCAATAAATTACTGTTCTGAAGAAATTCCCTGGTATTATTGTTGAAAAATAACGTATTATGACTAAAGACTTAATAAATCATGTTTGATTTCTAGACCCACGGCTGTGTGTGTCATGTTTCTGTATAGGTGTATTATGTACTGTGTCATATTTAGACAAATTGATAAAGTGCATCTATACATAAATTATTGTTAATTTTTCTTCTCTTTCTCTGTTGTAGATTTAGACTTTCTTGTGCCGAAGGCTGGATTCTTCTGTCCAATTTGTTCCCTCTTCTACTCAGGTGAAAAAGCAATGACTAATCACTGCAAGAGTGCACGTCATAAGCTAAATACAGAGGTAAACTTTTTTTTAGGTGGTGTTAGTATTTTACAATTCACACTATTTAAGTGGCAACCCAAAATATACATTCTTTTCCTTTGGTAGGACTTTTAAAGGTTTGTGATGGTTTATTCCTCTTAGATCTAAAGTTCTTCTTCACTGCACTTTGTCAATAACTTCTGGTCTTTATTCCTTTCTCTCTGGTAGCATTTGCCAAAATAGATTCCACAGGTTAGTAATTCCATGTGATAATTACATAAAGTCTGGGAAACTCTTCTGGTACCCTCTTACAGTCATGGGCATATAGTACTCAAGTTTATAGGTTGTCTCAGCAGAAGCTTTTAACTACAGCTTTGTTTTCCTTCTTAAACAACCCTCCCCCTTTTTTTCCTTTTGTATCCCTCTTTGGAAAGCTTTGCTATGAAGAGGTAATCATCACCAGCCATAGTTTAAGCAATAGTTCAGATTCCTTCTGAATATCTCACACTTTCTTATTGAATTTATGGCACAAACGTTTATCGAGCATTAAACAGTTAAATGCTAACTGTCTGCTTAATTACTGCTTCGTTAGTCTCCTGAGGCAGATGCTGTCCTAATTTTTAAAAAGGTGGAAGCATACTTAGAGAGTGTCTAGCCCCAAGTGTGTGGTCCCATGGTCACATAGCTAGTTAGTGGCAAACCTAGGGCTTGACCTTAACTCTCTTTTATTCTAGGCTCAAGCCTTAAAACACTGTTAGGCAGCCTGTTACTATAAAGTTTAGCTTGTTATTTTTTTCATTTAAAATCTTCCAGAGGTTTCATATTAATGACATTTGGGATAATATCCAAATATCTTGTAAACCTGTAAGACCTCACAGGATCTGATTCCCTTCTCTTTCTTTGACTGCACTGTTTTTTACTGTTCCCTATGTTTTAGATTTTCCGACTCTTGTTTTTCTTGCATCAAAACCCTTTTTGCAGGGCCAGGCATAGTGGTGCACACCTGTAATCCCAGCCTTGAGAGGCCAAAGCTAGGAATCACTTGAGTCTGTGGGTCCTAGACTACCCCGGGCAACATAGCGAGACCTTGTCTCAATAAATAAATGAAAAAATAACCCTTTGCTGCCTGTGTACTTTCTTATTGCTATTCCTTTTCACTATCCCAGTTCCACGTGAGTGGTTGATTCTTCCTCATTTTTGGTCTCAGTTCAGACACCAGCTTTTCAGAAAGACCTTTGTGTATGAGCAGACTAGCTAAAGTAGAACATTCCCTCCCACTCCAAAGAAGGGTCAATCTTAATAGTTTCCTTTTTGTGTTTTCCTCCTTTACAGTACTTAACCACCATCCAAAATTACCTTATTATTTTATTATTTCTTTTTCCCCACTTTACAATCTAAGTTTTATAAGGAAAGGAACCTTATCCTGTCTTGTTGACCACTGAATCCCCAAGCACTAAACATACTACTTACTATGTCATAAATATTAGATAATGGAAGTAAGCGGTGTTGTTAATGTAAGGCACTGTTTCATTTTGAGAGATCTAATTTTTTTTGGAAGGATCAAGCTCTTTTAAATTGTAAATACAATGAAATAAACTAGATATGTTAATGCATATAGGAAATCAACATCTAATATTTTATATTGCAAATTGCTTTTAACAGAAATTCATGGCCAAGCAAAGAAAGGAAAAGGAGCAGAGTGAGGCTGAAGAAAGAAGCTCCAGGTGATCGGAGAAACAGAAAGAATTCATTAGAAATTCATTTAGGGTCCAGTTGATTTGTGTATTTTTGTTACCACTTAATTTGTAATTTTTGTTTCAGAAGCAGATATTCATGTTGTACAAATTTCTGATCGCCCTTGATGTAGAAAGACTGATGAGGAAAGTATGATGGGTTTGATTTTTATATCAAATCATCAGGCATGGAGAAATATCTTTTAGAAGTGTTAAAATAAATGTTCCTACTGTATATTTAAAATATTCTCTTGTGTCTGTGACTGATTTTTTTTTAAGACTTACTTGTCTCGGATTGTAGGTAGGATTCTTATCTATAATCACTGACTTAGGATGCGTGAGCATTTTTCAGATTTTACTGGAATTCATAATATGGAATGTTTTGCTTTAATCACCTCTGTACAGGTCAAAGAAACTTTGTGTGATTCTTTTCCCAATGTGTTGGTAAAGCATTTTCTTCCCTACTTTTCATAATACCTGTTCCTGCCATGACCCATTTAAGAAACTACTAAGCAAACTTTGCTTCCCATAGACCACTGGAGTTCTTTCTAAAATATTTGCGTTATTACTTAATATATTTGTATGAAATTAAGGTACGGAAAATCCAGTGGATTGTTAGGTGCTGAAACACAATTCTATTCAGTAAATTTTTTGATTAGGACATATTTCAGACATAAATCTGCTAACTTTGAAATGTTCGGTATTTTTCCTCAGTTTTTCCAAGATTAGATTGCACAAGTTAATAGAAGAGGATAAGTGGAAAACAACTACTTTTTTCGATTTCTTCCTCCTGTCACAACACAGAAATTCCCTCACAATCAGCAAGAGCTCTGTGAATAAACAAACAGCAGTAACTTTTTGTAGTTGACAGGCTCACTGCATATTTAGGTCAGACTTCACTTCAGCCTCAGCAAAGTAACAAAATACTTCACTGCACAGAGTAAGGGGTGGGATGAAGAGGGAATTGGTTTGTGAGTGCCCAGAGTGTATTGTAAGTAAAACCATACCGGTGAATGATGTAATATAGGGAGAAGTCTGAAATACTGGAGAGTATATTTAGCTTGTGTCCCCAAGCTAAAGCACCACAGACAGAATAAAATAAAAACCGTATTTTAAAGAGCTGAAACTTAAAACTATAGAAGTTACAGAATTTTTCATCTTGTCTGGATCATCCTTGGAGTTTAATCCTAGATAAATGTTTTCTTCAGCTCAGATATCTGGAAATTGGGTTTCTAATTAGAATAAAGGTACTTGCTAGAGCTTAAATTTAATAGCAGTGATTTTTGTGTTTGATCCTAGTGACAGGTGCTTATGGGTAAGTTATACATAGTAAATAATGTTCCTTCCAGCTGTTTTCTGCATTTAAGACAGAATTTTTACCACAGAGCTTCAAATCCAGAAGATTTTTGGGAGTTTTTCTAAAAATAAACATACTCATTCCTGTAATTTTATAATTGTTCTAAATAAGACTTTTGCAGCAAACCCTGAAATATCTTTATTATTTATAGTACACATATGGAATGGCATATATATAGCAGTTTCTGTTTATTATTTGGTTTGAAGAGTATAATTAGATTGTAGCTTACTTTTTAGTTTCTACCATTTCTTCGTCTATATACCAAAGCAAGAAAAATTGTGTTTAACATCATTTCCATAAAAGTTTTTATAGATTTTATTGCTTTTTCCAGCCCACAATGATGGGGCAGTCTTCCTCTCCAAAACTGCTCCTTTCTGAATTCCTTAAATTTATTGGAGTCAGGGTTTTTAATTATTTGATTTTGCAAAATACCAAGCATGTTTCAGAAATTAGGGTAATTTATCCATTTATTAAGTACCTTTTTTCAAGTATAAACTCAAGACCAGTTGTATATATCTATCTACTCATTGTAGTCAAATAGCTCTCAACATGTCATTTTACCCATACTTATGTATTTCTAAAAGATAAGAGTTCTTTTTAACAAAACTTGACTCAAAGTTTTCCTATTTAAGTATAATCAAGTTCCAATATTCTGTTGTCTCATAAATGCTTTTTGTGTTACTGTATTTGAATTGGGATACAAATAAGGTCCATGTATAGTTATGGCTGGCTTTTATAGGGCTTCCAAATTATTTTAAAAATATACATTCCTTCTCTTTTTAGAATTGATTTTATGCAAATTAATGCTGTTCAGAATGTGGTCTTTGAATCTAGTCCTGGTCCTCAGACTAGTTGGTGCCAGTTTTTAATGCTGAGTGTGTTTAGATGCGCTATTACCCTTTGGTGGTACTTTACCTCTGCTTGTTCAATCTAACAATAAGAAGCGATTTTTTTATTGTTTTTAATGTATTTTCATATTACTTTATTTTTGTATTATACAGAATATTAGTCTTATGATTTGGAAATTAGGGGAAAAGGAGAAACTTTCATCACCGAGTTTGAGAAACTCTGATGAAGGATTTCCCAGAGTTTGGATTTGTTGGTTGTCATCTGTAGTGTAATTTTGACATCTGCCTCTGTGTATCGTACGAATTGGTGGCTGAATAACAGAAACTTATCAGAAAGTGATTCTTTTACTTTGTTTTTTGTAAGACTCCAGATCGTGATATGATCGTCTCAAAAGGTGTAAAATCTAATTATTTGGGATTTTAGTCATAGTTGATGTTTAAAATTTTGAATCATTTATGTATTAAGGATTGCAAAACAGTGATACCTTTAAGTCTGTAGTCCCTCATGTGTAAGTTCGAGTACTTTTCTGAAAAATGGAACCTCCCCATATCTACTATTTGGTTAGTCTGGTATAATTTGTGTTAGAAAGACATAATAAAAATTTGATGCTTTTCCTTTACCAGTTTTTTTCAATATTTGACAGCCACAAAATGTGATCCATAAATTTCAACCTATTTGATGCTTCAGACCTTTGTATTATTAATTTTAAATTATTCCATCTTTGACCCTTTAACTTCAAATTATCCCATTTTTGACCCTATTGGATTGAATCCTTGTTCCTTTTATCATGACACTACTGATTCTCATAGGTTCTTTGCTATCCATCTCTCAATATATCTAAATTCCTGATTCACCTTATGCACGTTCTGCCACAGACTTGAAGCCAGCCATTTCTTTAAGGAACAGTTACTATTCATGGCTTCTGTTGTGATTGCTTTTCAGAGGACAGGGTTCACTAGTAAATTTTTTAAGATTAAAGTATATTTTGAGCACTGGGAGGCTGAGGCCAGGAATCACTTGAGTCCACAGGTTCGGGACTAACCCAGACAACATAGTGTGACACCTAGTCTCAAAAAATAAAAATAAAGTAAAATAAAAAATCAAGTGCATTATGACCGCATTTATTGTTTCATTCAAGTTCAGGACTTTAAGGTTGCTGTTACTATTGTTGATTTCAATCTCTTCTGTCTTAAATCTAGATCTCTTTGTCCTGTATCAGGGAGTTCTGTTTCTTAAGGATCTCAGGTTGATAGAATTGAACTATCAAAACATGCCTTACATTTCACTTAACATTCATCATGGATAGCAGTTACAAAGCACAACCAACAATGTAATTGCTCAACAAGTTGAAATCACTTTGCAGTTTTGGTTTTTTTGTCCTTCCAAGTTACTTGGCATAGTTCTTGAGTAGTTGTGCTACCATTGAGATTAATACTTAGGCTTATTGGTTTAATTTCATTTTATTATCAGAGGTTAACATTTTAAATTTCATGTTGTAATAAGACACATTGTCCTAAAATCAGACTTATAAGGTCTATTTAAAAAATTCTAGCTGCTTATTCTCCCCTATTTTCTTCCTCCCTGATATAGGTAACCTACCTTTTTCATGGGTGTGTGTGTGTGTGTGTAGAGAGAGAGCGAGAGAGATGGTTCATATCCATGGAATAGTGACTTTTTAGTGGTTTCTGTCAATGATTTCTAACCTTTCTTTGTCGTGTGTGTGTATGTATGTATGTATGTAAAGAAAGAGAGATGGTTCATATCCATGGAATAGTGACTTTCGTGGTTTATGTCATGATTTCTAACCTAAAAGGGAAATCTGACAACAGCAAGACTAGAACTTGAAGATTGAGTAGAGTTAGGAAATACCTGAATTCTGCGTAAACCCAGGTGGAAGGAATTGGCCAGATGCTGAATTTTAATTTACAGGTCACAAAACTGATAAATTACATGAACTGAAGGGAAATCTCTGGGTAAAATTTAGGTTTTCGTTGTTGGTTATGTGTTTTTTTTTGTTTTTTTTTTTTAAACAGGGTAGTTTTATAAAAACACAGAGATTTAAAAAGGGGGAAAAGGGTAGCAGTCTGACAATTCATGAAAAAGAGGAGTAAGGTGTTGTGATTAACTCTTTGCCATTTCATTCTGCTCTGATATCTATAACGCTTCATCAGCAAAACATGGTAGGCTTCTGAGGTATGTGCTCAAGTTAAAAAATATTCATGTGTGTTTTTGTGTCTTATGTTTATGAGGAACTTAAATGAAAATGTAAGAAAAAAATATTTGACACCTTCATCTTTGCCTGATGCGTACTAGTGCTATAGAGTTAACATGGTAAAATAAAATAAATCAACAATTCAGGGAGAAAAGGGTTAGAGAATGAAATGAAACACTGTTGTGAGGTTTTTTTTGTTTGTTTGTTTGTTTTGTTTTTTGAGACTAGGTCTTGCTATTTTTGCCCGTGGAACCGCAGGCTCTCGTTGCCCAGGGTACCACAGACTCAAGCGATCCCCAGCCTCAGCTTCCCAGGTAGCTGGGATTACAGACGCGCACCACCACGCCCAGCTATTTTTTTTGGAACTAGGTCTCGCTACCGGCCCCAGGTGGGACTCCAACCACGATCCCTAGCCCCGGCCGCTTCATAGGCTGAAGCTTACAAGCACGAGCCACCGTGCCCAGCTTGTGAGTTTTTATACAACTTGTAAAATGGAATAATTGTAAATCAAGGTAGACTAATCAATGAAGGATCTAAATTGCCACTAAAGGAAAAATAATACAAACTTACAGGATAAAAAGTCAGTAACAAAGATAAAGATTCTTATGAAGAAAGAGTCTGACCCATAAAGGAAAGGGAGAATTGAGAACTGGACACAAATAGAAAACTTACAGCAAGATGGTAGATTTGTGTTTGACCATATCAGTAACTTCATTAAATGTAAGTAAATTATACACCCCAGTTGGATACTTTAGGCATGAACTGGAGGTTAGTTAGCATATCCTCCTTTAGCCTGCATCTTTGCACTCCAGATGGGCCTCAAACCTTGAAGATGAAGGATTTGCTTTTCTTTAAGTCTCTTACAGAAAAAGTAACATGACCTGTTAGAAAACCAGTCTAGTTACTGTAGGCATGTAAATAATTTGGGGGAAAAGTAATTCTCACATTAGATGAGTTCATTTACAAACTAGACATTGGAACCGGAGTGAGAGAAGGTTGGTAGAATATGTGGGTAGTTTTTAATGTTTATAAGCTAGGACCAGGTAAAAAAGAGAAGCCTGTTTATCTGCCGGGTGGTAAGCTGATGTTATAGAGCCCTGTTACTTAATTTTCAGGATATCCTAGAAAGTAAGAGTCTACGATAATTTCCACTTTAGATGATGGAACTGGGAACTAGGTGTCCCTTGTTCCAGAGCCTATGCTCCCTCTACCCCCCAGAATTCTGATCAACTTGGCCAGCCCATTTGGGTTATGGGAGAGACTGTCTTAGATGAGCTAGCCAGATCACTGTCTTGGCAGAACTGGGCATCAGGGAGAAAGGAGACCTTCCTTTCTTGGGTATGGTATACTTGGTTTCAGTTAACCTGCAGACCTGGGTAAAGTGGAAAGCCTTGTAGCTCAGTGGTAAAAGTGGTGTTGTCTAATACTATTTAGAATGAAATGCAGATGTCAGTTTTAAGTGTTTTTATAATCTGTGTCCGCCCCCGTTATTATCTTCACGAGATGGACTGTACCCATCACACTGCTTTTAACCCTTTCTAGTTGGACTGTATTTTCCTGAAGGTGTCAGCTCAGCTGCAGCTGCATCTGTGGTCTCACCACCCTGCCAAAAGAAACAAGAGCCTGGGAGTCTCCTGATTTCCACGGAAAGGTTTCTGGGTGTCCAGGAGAGGGCATCTGGAGTTTGCTGGTGCCTTTTCGTAAAGACTGGCTAGAGGCTTGGATGGGAATGAAGGCACCTCTTGCTGCCACACTTGGTTAGAGCCAGCTTGATGGCGTAGCTCCAGGTTGTTGCAGACCTCTGAGTTGAACCAAGTCTTTTAAGTTCCAGAGAGATAATGCCTGGTCTACTACAGTCAGGCAGAACACCTGGGTGCTACATGCGAGAGTTCCTGGCCCTACAGTGGCCTTGTCGTTTGAAACTTTTCTGTCCTTCAATTTCAGTGGACTTGTTGCAGTCAAGGCCCCTAGGCAGCCCCTTGGGCTGAGCTCCAGCCAGAGCAGGAGTGAGTCAAGAGGCTTCCATGGGGTGAGAAGATGAGGTTCTAGCTTAAACACTGAGGCACAGTAACTCTGCAGTTGCAGAAGCCCTGTGAGTGACTTTTGTTCACTGTGATCCATGCAGGTTTTCCCTAAACTCAACTTCAAGCTACATTAAAGATCTACGACCTCTTACTAAACATTAAGAGACTAACCAATACTGCCAAGCATTAGTCGTTCCTTTCTGCAAACCCTAGATTAAGTCATTGGCTTGTATTTCGGACCTCTCCATATAGTACATCATCAAAGTTGGAGTCACACTCAGGAGGGGCACCTGTGACCTGCAGCTGCTAGAAGGCAAAATCACACTCCCTTCCTGGGTTTCACTTGTGTCGCATTCCTTTGAGTGGAGTAACTAAGTACGTAGATGAATCTTCTGACTTCTTCAACGAGGCGTGTTACTTAAATGGGTATATACTGTAATGCTAAGCCCTGGGTGTCTTCTGTTGATGTAGCCAAGTGAGGGTTAGAGGTGGGAAGAGATGACACGGTTGGGAAGGTATCTTGCATGCAGACACTATTGACTGAGGCATTTATTCCTCTCCCTTCTAAGCAGCTGTGCTCAAGGATTATTGATCCTAGGCAAAGAGCAATTGGCATCTTGATTAGCTGGAGCCAATCAGAGTGATCCCATCTACCTTGCTAGGGTGATTTTGGGCTTAAACCTGTGAGAATCGAAGGGAATTTGCCTAGGACGCCTGGGGTTAGGGGCCAGGATGGAGTGGGGGAGAAATTTCTTTGCAGAAATTGAGAAGTAGCTACATTTCTGATTTAGATGGTGCTGGGTGTTTGCTTTCAAACACAGGAGTCTTCAGGTCTTGGAAGAAGTATGAACTGCAGCTAGTAAAACTCTTGAATTACTCTTGGATCAACCAACCTACTTCTCAAGTGCCGAGAGCTAATACCTCTCCTTATATAAAAGTCAGTTTTGTCAGGATTTCTTTTCTCACTCTAGCTTTGGATGTCAAGCTAATGATTTTGAACCATATCCTTTTGTTTGCAGAAAATTTGTAGAGACTTCTTTCAAAACGAAATCCCATGTTTCATTTTCAGGTGAGTATAAGGGAATAAGAAAAGTTAGGAGCATAGAATAGGTCCAGAGGATGCAAAGGTCTCTATGGCAGCTTTGAAGGAGTATCTTATCACCAAGCAGGTAAGGGTGAGGAACCCCTAATAAGACATTCCCCTGGGGAAACTGCCAACCACTTGTTAGTTGGACTGATAATATCCAGCCAGCTTCCATCTGGGAGGATACAGTGCTCCATCCTCACAGAGACATACACATGTTTTGACTGGGTTTGCTGTCCCTCGATTCAGGGCTTCTAATAGCTTCACCAAATATAACTTTGACTATATGTTCTGGTAAACAGACATGTGGCCATCGGCTTATGACCACTGAGAACTTTTGACCATGTGCTTTATCACCCAGAAACAATCGATAAATACATAGACCTGCTAGAGATTTCAGACTATAGTACAAGTTGGCAGTATGGGTTTGTCTTAAGGATGCTTAGACACAGACCAAGATTGGCTACCATCTTCCCCATAGCCAGAATGTGTGAGTATGGGGACCAAAGAGTAGAGGTGGGAGTTCTCCCCCCACCCCCCACTATCACCATTATACCTGGAAGCATGTTCTACTTCCATCTGTGACTCTGGAAGATCCTGTCGTTTTGAAAACCCAGGTGCCTGCCCAAGAGAATTCATATCCCAGAAAATAGGAGCATGATTCTCATGACTCAGAAGCTGAGTCTGTCCTGTTGCACCTTTTGGGGTTCCGCATGTCATGAGCTGACTTTTTGGGAACACACATGTTCAGACCATAATGGAAACATTTGAGGTTTGCACAGTCAAGGTACTTGCATCATCCCACAAAGTGGTGAAAGAGACTGTCTGTTCAAAAAAGCCTCACCACCTGGACGCTGGAGAGACTCCTCTAGATCAAGGAGATGTACCTCTGCATGGGAATCCTCACCAAGACTCACACAGTCTCTGGGTGCAGATTGAAGTGCAGAAAAGAGAATATGATGAATGGAGATGCTGATTTTAGTACAAAGGGATCATTGTGCCTAATCAGGTGCTAGGTCAGGTCTTGTTTGCCAGGGGGACGTTGAGTTGCTGCTGCACGATGGAGGTAAGAAGGACTTTGGAACTCTAGAGATTTGGGGAACGCAGTGCTGCCCCTTATGATTCACCTAGTAACCCTGGTCAGTGGAAAGCTGCAGTAATATGTGAAGATAAGAAAGACCAGTCAGGACACAACCTTTATGCTGGCAAAGGGTAGAGGAAGAAAGAATGAGTGGGAAAAACTCAGCTGTTGATTGAATTCCTGATGATTATCAATGTAGGCCCCGTTACCAGATGCCACCTTCATCAAATTAAAACATTTCTCCTCATTGTTTTACATGCTGGTTATAGTAATTACATTTGTCTGGTAAGTAACCAGTTCTAAAACCAGTAAGAGGAGTGGGTCTGAGTAAAGATTAATCTCAGATTAATCTTTTTTGAAGAGGTTCTCCTTGGTGGGGAAAGAGTTCTCCAGTGTTAGGGGGGGTTGGTAGGATCTAACTCCTGGGTCAGCATCTGGGGTGTGATTGGGCAAGAGAGAAGAGCAGTTGCCACATACTGATTCTGGGGAGGTGATGCCGGACAACGTGCTTTGCCCTGTGTCTCAGCAAGATGTGGCTCGGTCCTGTGTTTTCTCACAGCAAGTATGTGAATCTCAAAAGGTCTTCCTCAATTTACTCTACAAAAACGAACACTTTTGGGAAGTGCAGAGATTTCACAATTTCCAAGAATTCGGTGGTTTCTCTGGGGTTGGGGGAGCCTAAGTAATAAAGCAGATTGTGGAAAGACAGCCCTACTAAACCTACAGGTTTGGACCTCAGAAACAGGTCACAGCCCTGACAAGCACTCAGCCTGAGGTGATTTCCCAGACTTCCCTTCCACATTTGTTTCTCCAACCAGTTCTTCCTGATCAGGACTAGGTTCCACGTAGTTGCTTGTTTCTCAGTTCAGCTTCTAGATGGAGTTATCCTGAGATGAGACGTTACCAGATGCATATGTTTGAGCTACTGTAATTTCCCCAAATGCCCAAAGCAGACGCTCCTCATTATCTCAGTTTACCCTGGTACTAAAATCATCTCCATTCATCATATTCTCGTTTCCACTCTTCAGTCGTTACCTAAAGCCTTGTGTGGGTCTTGGTGAAGATTCCCATGCAGAGGTACATCTCCTTGATCTAGAGGAGTCTCTCCAGCTTCCAAGTGGTGAGGCTTCTTTGAACAGAGTCTCTTTCATCACTTTGTTGGGATGATGCAAGTACCTCGACTGTGCAAACCTCAAATGTTTTATCATGGTCTGAATGTGTGTTCCCCCAAATTCATTCAGTGAAATTCTAACTCCTAAAGGTAGTAGGTGGGACCTTTGGTGTGAGAGTAGAATGTCATGTGTGGGATCGGTGCCCTATAAAAGAGACCCCAAGAGATTCCTGGCCCCCTTATGCCATGTAAGGATGCAGCGAGCTGTCTGACCTGGAAGAGAGCCCCCCCACCCTGCTGTCCTGTGTGCAGCCATTCTGGTCTCAGACTTCCAGCTCCAATATTCTATCTCCAGGTGAGAAATAAAACTTTTATGGTTGTTCATAAACCACCCAGTCTGGGATATTTTGTTATAGCAGCCAAATAGACTAAGACTACAACATTGTTACAGAATTTGGATACCATAAATATTGGGGCTTCATTTCTAAAGTTTTAATCCTATGAAATATGTTATCTATGTCAGTAATAATAATATTTATTGAATGTTCACTATGCATCAAGTACAGATAATGTATTTACAGCTTTGTATTAGAATCCACAGAACCTGTAGTACATATAAAAATACATAGAAATTTAATTATACAGTTTTGTTGTCTCAGTTATTCTTTGGAGATCCAAGCAGCCTGGTCTGTTGCTGTCCAGGAGTGCAAGTCCGCACCCAGGAAAAAAAGGACATAGTACATAGTTCCAGAAAAAGAAAAGACTAGTGGGCAAAACCTGGACCAATGGCTTGCAGTGAGAGGAGTTGGAGTCACAGAGTAATGGGGGTGGGGAGTGGGGATGAGGTACAATATGGAAGGGAGGGCCAATCCTAAGGGGAATGACAACCATACAAACGTGATCAATATTGTATGAAAATTACAAAATAAAAATTAAAAAAATAGCTATACAGTTTTGGTTCTCAAGATTATGTAGACTGAGAAAGGCCCATGATCTGCCATCTGCAAACTGGAAATTCAGGGAAACTGGTGTAGAAGTTCCAGTTCTAACCCAAAGGTCTGGAACCAGGGACCCGGATGTGTGAGAGCAGAAGTTGATGTCACACCTCAAGTAGAGGGCAGATTCCTTTCCTTTGCTTTTTTGTTTTGTTCATTCTGTTTTGAATGACTAGCTGATTAGATTGGCTGGTACCTACCCACACTGGAGATGTAACTTTTAAGTCTGCTGAATCATCTCTTCCAGAAACATCTTCACAAACACACTCATAAATGATGTTTAATTTTTTCAACTTTTTGTTACTTATATTTTATTATATATTATTTATTTTGTTTTTAATTCTATTTTTTAATAATTTACATATATATTTCAAATCTTTGTATTCCCCAGGGTTCACCCACCACCTCCCCTCTCTGACCGTTCCCACCCTTCCCCCCAAGTTGTGTACTTTAGTTTGGTTGTTAGCTTGTTTTGACTCATAAATGATGTTTTGCCAACTAGGTGGATATCCCTTAGTGCAATCATACTGCTCTGTAAGGTTAATCATCACAAGTGCTTACTCTTGTGATATGCCTAGTCTCTTCCTTTTACAAATTAGCAAACGAGGGCTCTAGAAGGTAATGTAGCTTGTCCAAGATCATAGAGCTAGTAGGTGAAACAGCTAATGTTTGAATCTGTGCAGTCTGACTACAGTGTCATCCATTTATACTGCTACCATTTCTTCTCCTACAGGTTTTGCAGTTTTCAGCTGAATACTATCTCTTCCCTTCTCCCCATCTCTTCCCAGTGCTCTCTTTTGACTTAGAGCCAATCCGGCAGACAAATAGACTTCTCAGATCTTATTCAGAGGACTCCACTTGGACTCAGAGTACATTCTTCTGGTATTTTAGGTTATGTTCTAAAGAGCCGAAACCTGTTCTGTGACAGCTAGGTCAGTGGTTGCTGGTCTTTGTTCTGTGTAAGAATAATCGGGGAGCTTTGAAAAGCTAGATTCCTAGGCCATCTACAGAGTGTTCAATAGGCCTGGGGATGCAGGGAGACCCGGATCTCTATAAGAAGAATATTGTCTCTTCTCCCCACCTTTTAACTTAAAGCCAATCTCCAGACATATTCTTAGATCTTATGATCTAAGGAGAACTTACGACACAGGTGACCTGCGGGCTGACCACACATTGAGGAACACTGGTAGTCAGATTTTCATTTTTCTTTGTGTCCTTTCCTTCCCAAACTCCCAACCTTTTGCTAAGGAAGAATCCATGGAAATACTACTAATTTATTCCCTCTTAACTCTGGAAAATATGCTTTAAGCCTTAGCTGGTGATGTCTCTCCACAAATCAACAGAAATCCTCTGATAGTGAACTTCAGAAAGCTTTCTACAGGAACCCCTGCAACCTCCTGCCTCTCCTCTGCATCAGCCTTGCCAGTGTCTTCACTCAGCACCTCACTGGGAGCCGCTGGCCCAGACCTGACCCTTCCTGCCATGTTGTGACCGCTTCCCAAGGAAGAGATAATCACTCTCCTCCCATAGCATCTCCACTTCCTCTTCTCTATAATAGCAGCTGTGCCTGGTACATTGTTTTTATTTATCGACTTATTGCTCAGTGTTTATTATGGTGGAGAATGAAACCTTCTGGACACCATGAGTTCTCAGGGGAAGCAGATGATGTGGCCAAAGTGTGTCCGTAAGGGTTGTGAAGCTCTGTGTAGCAGAGAACATAGAAAACGGGTAGTGTTTGCAAATGAACTCTTTGGTTAAAAAGCTCCTTTCCCCCTTTCTATTTATTACTGGAAAATACTATCAAAGTTTCCCCTGGTTTCTCATGAAATTGGAGGCCTGACCCTCCTTGCCCGTGCTGCAATAATGGCAGTAAACGTGATCTGAACACCTGCCCCTCTTCAGCAGGGTCGGCTTGCACTGTCAGAGCCAGGCAGATTCGGTTGCTATGGCTACATCAACCAACTCCCAACTGTGGCGACTTAAAATTGGTTAACGTTCTGCACAGTTCTGGAGGTCAGAAGTCCAAGATTAAGCTGTTGGTGAAACTGGATGTCCCTACCCCTCCAACCCCGGGTTGTGGCAGTTAACAATGTACTCCTCCCCCCATTGGGCGGGGCAGTTAGCTCCGCCCCATTTGGTGTGGCAGTTAAAACTGCCAGAAGTGGTAGTTGGAAGGGAAAAGGAGAGAAGGGAGTTGGACCAGAAGCAGGGGGGTTAAAAGGCAAGGAGCAGAGACTAGGAGAGAGAGAGAGACCTTTGGGGGAGGAAAGAGAACTTTTGGAGAGCGAGAGAACCTTTGGGAGAGGAGAGAAGAGAATGGCAGGCAGTAAAGAGTAGCCTGAGTGACCAGGCTGGGCAGAAGCCCCCTGGAAGAATGAGCTGGAAGTGACAAGGAGCCATGGTATCTGGCAGAAGTGTGGCCATTGTGGAGAGCATGGTGTTGAAGCAAGGTGATATGGAAAGCTGGTACCTAGAGACGGCCAACAATTTGGAAAGCTGATTTGTGCGTCAGGAATCGTGGGAGAAGTTTGAAGAGCCTTGGAGAAGTCGAGCAGCGTGGACACTGGAGAGAAAAGAAGAAAAGAGAAGATGCCTTCCAGGTTCCTTCACCCATGCATCGCAGTTGCCACTCAGATGCAGTTCAACAACAGGGTTTTATGTACAAGGGAAATTAACAGGGAAAATAAAAAGTCCTCACAGTCACAAGTGGCCAGCTATTTTACCCCAGTCACCATTTTCTGTCCCAAAGGTCCCAAAGACACATACATGTCCAAGATGGTGCCCTTTGCCCCTCCCAACCTGAGGCAGGCACTCTGCAAAGTCCAGTCTTTCTCCGGCATCTTCTCTTCGCTGCTTCTCTCTCCAGTGTTCTGTGCTGCTCTGCTCTCCAAGGCTCTTCAAACTTCTTCCACAATTGCTGGTCCCAAATCAGCTTTCCAAATCCCTGGCCATCTCCAGGTACCAGCTCACTATGCCACCATGCTGCCGTGCCACACTCTCCATATCAGCCACTCTTCTATGGGTCACCATGGCTCCTTGCCACCTTCAGCTCACTCTTCCAGGGGCTTCTCCTGGCCAGGCCACATGGGTCTATTCTCTCAGTCTGCCATTCTCATCTCGTCCTTCCTCCTTTTTTTCATCTGCCTTTTGGCGCTTCTCGCGGGATCTTTCAGATTCCACCCACCAGGTACTCTGGTGCCAACAATTTTTAACTGCATCACTCACAACCCTGCATCAGAACTACCACCAACCCCTGCTGAAGCAAGCAAGCAGGTGTAGGATGTGTTCCTATAACTGGAGGACACTTTCCCATAACTATAGTTTCCAGTAATACCAACATCCATCTTCTATCAGGAGGACAATGCTGGTGTCCATCCTCCATCAGGTGGACAAGACAGTTGCCAGGATCAACCAGGAATAAGGGGGGCAGAAACAGGGTTTGAGACCAGCCAGCCGTGGCGGGTACTTTGCACGGAGGACAGGGAGAGGACACTGGCTTCAAAATCGAGGTTTTTATACAAAATGGAGTCGCTTGGTTAGTCTGTTCCCAACAGTCTCCAAGATCATCTCTTAGAACTGGGAGGAATGGGGTCAAAAACAGGCAGAAGGGTCTCTTCTCCTGTCCCTCCACTTCACCCCTCCCTTAGGACCACTTTTTCTCTGACTGCAGAGCTTCCTCTGCTTCCCCAGGCATGTGACCCCTCCAAGCCTCCACTGTTACTGATCTCAGCTCTGGCCACACACAGGCCAGCTTCTCTCAATCTCAGTTCCCAGCTCCAGGGACAGATCTTTGATTGGTTCATCTCAGATCAGGTGTCTTTCCCTCTGGCCAGGAAATGGTCTTGGAGAGTTGGTTTCTTTTCTTTTTTTAAGACTAGATCTTGCTATGTTGCCCGGGGTAGTCCCGAACCCACAGACTCCAGTGATCCCCAGCCTCAGCCTCCCATGTAGCTGAGATTACAGGCATGCGCCACCACACCCAGTTATTTTTTGAGACTAGGTCTCGCTATGTTACCTGGGGTAGTCTCGAACCCACAGACTCAAGTGATTCTTAGGCCCGGCCTCCCTCCCTAGGCTGGAATTAGAGACGTGTGCCACCGCGCTCAGCCTGGAGAGTCTTTTGAGCAGAGAAGAAACCCTAAAACATATCCCACACATGGAGGAATAAAGTCAGGGTGCATTTTCACTTTCTCACTTGTTTGTTTCTGTGCAGACTGGACTCTGCCGAACAAGCTTGAAGAGAAACTGCTGCGCCAGTCAATAACAGAAGTCACGAGGCAGACCGTTGCACCTATGCAGATGACAGGCTCCTTTCAGATCACTTTGGTCACACAGTATTCATTCACAGTGGCTTCACCGCCTTAGCTCTGGTCTGTCTTGAACAGTTTGCATTTACTTGGTGGGCCCGAGTACGACCATCCTTTTGCAAAACTCAGCCATAATTTGAGCTTTCCTAGATCAACAGGGCCTCTTACCCATCTTCCCAATGAAATTACACTTTGGGGCCAGGCCCTTTAATCTCAGCCTAAGAAGGGAGGCTGAGACTGGGAATTGCTCTAGTCCGCGGGTTGGAGATGTGCCCAGAGCAACATAGCGAGACCTAGTCTTAAAAAATAGCTGGGCAGGTGGCACTCACCTGTAATCCCAGCTACCTGGGAGGCTGAGGCTGGGGATCACTTGAGTCTGTGGTACCCCGGGTAACATGAGCCTGGGTTCCTTGGGCAAATATAGCCAGACCTAGTCTCAAAAAACAAACAAACAAACAAACAAACAAACAAAAACAGATAAATAAAAGCCAGAGGGATTTGTTGAAAGGTAAATGGGATACTATTGTCCCTCTGGACTTGGCAGGGTTGTGGCAGCTTCCTACAGTTGGTCAGGTCCTCTCTAGCCTCACTTCCTCTAATCCTTCCTCACCAGCTGATCTGTGCATCACATTCCCTCTCCCCTCCCTCTCTTCTTCCCCTCCCTCTCTCTCTCCCCCCTCTCC